>BQNB010067823.1:0-34054 GCA_026074375.1 Tanacetum coccineum | reverse complement strand
GCTGTAAACTCAGCAAGCCTGCCTGCCATGGCAACATCCATTTTTCTGTAGAACCGAAACCAACCACCACATAACCATAAACAAAAGCCGGTTACCCCGCCAAGAAAGTGGAGGCGGAGGCCGTACATTTTGGAGTATAAATATGCAGGCAAAAATCATTAGCATCAAACAATTTGTTCAAGAATGTATGGCATGATCGGTATTTGACCGAAAATTCTTTTTGAAAGGCACACGAATTTATGTCGTACATATAGCAAAAAAGGCGACACGTATACCCCGAAAGCAAATACTTTAAGCTCAGCAAGGCTGGAATGCCATGGCAACATCCACTGAAAAGCAATGCTAAAACAAAAAAAAAAGCCAAAAAGTAATACAAACCCAAGATTATATCAAAAAAAGCAGCAAGAAAACATTACTCACTCCAAATCTAACAATGCATTCACCAATGATTTAAGCTAACATTATCAACAAAGCCACTACTCTAACATTATTAACAAAGGCAACCCCAAAATTTAACCTAACATTATGAACAAAGCCACCACCCTAACATTTTTATCAACAAAAGCAATCCAAAAAACCATAAGCCAAAATAAAAAAATAAGTGCAATAGACCAATGCAAAACCTCTAATTACTCATAATTCTAACAACGCATTCACACAAAATTTACCCTAACATTATCAACAACCCAATTTGAAATACCCAAACATTATCAACAAAGTAATCCAAAAAAGCATAACCCAAATCAAAAAAACCGCCACATTGAGAACAACAATGCACAATATCAATGCAAATAACAAAAGAATGTCAAACCTAAAATCAATAGTGTCTTATGTAGTGACAGTAGAAAATGCCAACAATCCAAAGCCAAAGACAGAGTATATAAACCTCTAGGTCCAAAAATTATTAATGGAATACACATGGAAACAGTGGCGGACCTAGGATTTCAAAATAGGGTATGCACTCAAGTTTGGTATTTTTGAAAGGTATGCACTCTATGTATATTTCTTAAAAAAAAAAAAAAATTTTTTTTACACTAGCCCGTCGAATCGGAGGGTATGCACGTGCATACCCGTGCTATAAGCCAAGTCCGCCCCTGCATGGAAATCATGCAAGAACATAAAAACATAAGTGAAAGGATTAGCTGTCCCTTAACAAACAGTTTAATAATGCAATTACTGTACATTCTATTGTTCACTGTCTCAAAGTTCACTGTCAATGATAAAATAATGAGAAAATGATATTGCCGAAGCGAGTTAGGACTAAGTCGGAGGAAGATGATGGATCAGATAAGCGATGGGTAGTGAAGATGTGTGAGAGACGATATGCATAGGCGCATATGTGTTACCAAATGGATCGGGTAAAAGGCGTATCCAAACCGGGCACATACATTGGGCTAAACACTTTGCTGAATGTGCTCCCCTGGTAAATGTTTTCTTTTTTAAAATGTGTTTTTTGCCAAATAGAGGAAGAAGAAAACTATTTTCACAAAAGTCTCTTCAAGCAAGGCAAGAATAGTTAAGACACGTTTTTGTTATCAAAGAAAATTTCAAGTTTGCTTTCTAAATAGTGAGTCAACTAGACATATGGTAAATGTATGTTGTAGTGTCGGCTAAGAAATCTCATGCAATTTTCGAATGATAGTTTTTCAAATTGTATATGGCCATGCAAAGTTGGTCTCTAAAAGCAACATCAAAAATGTAGCAAAATGTATCAGGGAGCCTACTAAACAACAAAGTGTCTGAAGTTTTTAACAAATTTTTTGAGTGCCCTTGTTTTTAGTATAATATTTTGTCGAAGTAATTGCTTTAGCAATTTTTATCTGAGTAACATCACATACATCTAACAAAGACAAGTATACCTACCACAATATGTATTCCTATATGCACTAATTTGAGTGAAGAAATGTTTTGATAAATCTGTAACTATTAACATGAAATTTCAAGATTTTATGTTTGCTAGATTTTTTTATTTATTAAAATGAGTTATTTGGATATAAATGGTTCATTTCAAATTAAATGGGTTATAAAATCTCAAGTTGCGACTTGGTTGGGATTGAGAAAATTTGGATGGATGATGAGCACAGGCCGGATTTGGCTCTGCGAAGTGGCATGGCCCAAGGCATCAATAAAATAAGGGGCATCAAATTTTCACTGTTGGTTTTTTAGTACCAATCTTGAAAACAATCAAGAAACAACCTTAGATTCAAAAAAAAGAAGAAAAAATAAAAAGAAAGAAGAACGAAAAAAAATCGATGAGATTACTGAGAATTTCCGTTCAGGTGTTGAGTGGATCTTGGAAGAAGATGAGTAAAAATTGCTTTTTTGATGCAAAAGAGTTTAAAGAACAATTTTTTACTCATTGGTCACAGTTTTTTTTTGTGTGGTTTTAATGCATACCACGTATGCTTTCTCTTTTTGCTATTCATTAGTGTGTCAAGTTGGTTTACCAATTAATTACTCATGCTAATTACTTTCGTACTAAAACTTTTTATTTCTAGATGAACATTAAAAGTAAAGATGCATGCATTTTATAGTACCTTTTAGTTTATGTTTTAAGTTAATTTGTATGAATCAAGCTCAATTTGCTACGCTTCAATACGAAATATACATTTACAATTTGTTTCCCCTCTTATATTTACTTTTACAAATGAAAAATAGCAAAACTAAGGAATACGGTTATTGCTTTTGATCTAATACGTATGAAAAAATTAACTGTTTTATAAAACTTATGTTAATTTCTCATTTTAGTCATTTAAGGATACTTTCGTATTCAGAAAACCTAAAATTGGGCCTTGCTATATATACCGGGGCATATTTCGTTAATCTCGCCCAGGGCATCCAAAAGCTCAGGACCGGCCTTGGATGAACATGAGATTCATCAACTTTAGGAATTAGTTGATGATAATGGACGTTGAAGGTAAGATGAATTTTTGTTTAATAAAGACATAGAACTTATGTGGTTGTGTTTATGTTAATTGAAGATAAAAGAAGGAAATAAGGGTATATAAGTTATTTAATAATTGTAAAAATTTAAACTTTAATGAAGTGGGAAATTATCAAGTCATACTTGTACTATTATCACAAAATGACAAGTTTGCTATACTAATGTGTAATAAAAAAAGTTGATGAAAAATAACTATTATAAAGATAAATGCTGAGAAACATAACTTAAGGTTGATCATGAAAATACAAGCAGCAATCAAAGGGACGACCGAAGACAATTTTATTACAAACAAAAACGAAAATGAAAACAAGAAGAGAAAGACAACAGTTGAGTTTCTTATCAGAAACCACAACCACCTAAAACGCATGCAGGCACATATGCAATGCATAGATATATACGTATATACTGCATTTTATTTTAGCATCCATGTCATGGAGCTTTGCTTATTATATTATTGCTTCTTCTTATTGTGATCTTGCAAGCTTAGTCTTAATTAAGCACCATCAAGATTAAAATGTGCCTTGAACAATGGAGATGTATCAGACTCAATGGTCGCGGTCATCCACTTTCACTACTACATAACAGGTCTTTAGCGACAGCCATTTCCGTCGAAAATCCGTCGGTAACAGCGGTTTCCGACAGATTTGTGACGAAAAAAGGTCGTCTGTGATTCCTGGTCGGTAATTGGTTTCCGACAGATTTGTTGGAAACAACGACTGAAAAAACAAGTCAGAAATCTGTCAGTGACTTTCCCGTCTGAAGTCTGTCGCTAAACTTTCTGTCGGAAAATCGTCAGAAAAAGTCAGTCAATTGAGTCGGAAATCTGTCAATAAAATGTAGTCGGTAAATGGTCGCTGTTCTGTCACAAAAATACAAATAGTTTCACTCATTAAAGCTCGCACCTATTGAATCCTGCGTATACAATAACTAAAAAGGAGATGATAAATAAAATGGATAACTCAAAATTAAATACATCCATTAAGGAAATTTAGCATTCAAATTACAAAAGTTGTAGTCAAATCAAAATGCAAATCGAATCAGTCAAAACATTCAAGATCAAACTAGAGTATCTAATCCAAATATTCGAATGATGTTATCCAACTAAGGAGGAAGGCGTGAATCGGTGAACTTCTATAACACCGAGTTATTGGCATTCATCTTTTGTTGACATTCTCTCTCGAGCTTGTTCACGAGCATTATTTCACTCTTTTTCTTCTCTTTCTGCCCTTCTTCATCTTCCACTGTAATAGTATGAGTGGGCTGGGCCAATCTCACACTTAAGGCATTTAAGAATATTGATTGAGGTATGTGATGGTATAAATCTTGCATCGATAGAACATCTTGATAACATACTGTGAGGGTTTTGGTTTGAAGTTAGTTATAGTAAGAGCATGTTCCAATCTTTTTTGTTTGGTGGACTTTAGGGTTTTGGATGAGATGCAAACTTTTCATCCATCTGAAACTCATGAGGTGAAAGAGAATACAAGGTTTCTTTCTGATGACGTATAGTATGGACCGGCCCAGCCCACTCATACTATTATGGGATTGGTAGTTGATAATGGGCCTCCGGCTCACTCATACAACAGTGCATCAATCAACTTAAAAAAGTTTGATTATATTGATGCACAAGGCATATCCAAGTCAGTGAAGGCTTGGGTCCCCAAAAGAAACTGATTTTCTTATCCAATGTGTAGGGCAATCCACAAATGGATTTATAGGATAAAGGAGTGATTGATAGTGGATGCTCAAGGCACATGACAGGGAACATGTCCTATCTTACAGACTATGAAGAAATAGATGGAGGATATGTTGCTTTTGGAGGGAACCCCAAAGGAGGGAAAATCACAGGAAAAGGTACCATTAAAACTGGTAATCTAGATTTTGAAAATGTGTATTTTGTGAGAGAGTTAAAGTTTAATCTCTTTAGTGTCTCACAAATGTGTGATAAAAAGAATAGTGTTCTTTTTAATGACACTGAATGTATTGTTTTATCTCCAAACTTTAAGTTAATTGATGAAAGTCAAGTTTTACTTAGAGTTCCTAGAAAGAACAATATGTATAGTGTTAATTTAAAGAACATAGTTTCTAAAGGAGGTTTAACTTGCCTTTTTGCAAAAGCCACATCTGATGAATCTAAACTTTGGCATAGAAGGCTAGGTCACTTAAATTTTAAAACTATGAATAAATTGGTTAAGGGAAATCTTGTAAGAGGTTTACCTTCTAAACTTTTTGAAAATGATCAAACCTGTGTTGCTTGTCAAAAGGAAAAGCAGTACAGAGCCTCTTGTAAGTCCAAAACAGAGAACTCAATCAGTCTTCCTTTACATTTGTTGCATATAGACTTGTTTGGTCCAACATAGGGGGGGGAGTCAGCTCTACATAAGATTAAATTTGGTCACACTTTATGTTAAAACATGTAAAAATTTTATACTTCGCAATCAAATTTAAAAGCATAAAGTTGAGGTTATCAAAATCGTCAATATATTTAAGAAAATAGAAGTAAAAACACAAAAAACTAAATTAGGTATTATGTTTGTACATACAATATAGTTTTGGTCAAAACCAAAGTTTTATGATTCTAGTCTGCAATTGAGTCAGCTATATTCAGATAATGGTCAAACTTTGTAGTTTTTAAACGTGTAAAAAAATTTAGACTTCCAATTTTCGAAATATTTAAAAGCATTAAAGTTGAGTTATCAAAATCGTCAATTATTTTATAGAAATATAGAAAGATAAAAAACTCACTAAGAATTATGTTAGTTAACATTTACAATATGTTTTGGTTCAAAACAAGGATTTACCTACTTTTTGTATAATCTTTAATACATATACAAATATAAAAAGAGTTTTACCCATTTTTCCGTCACCAACACTTTTTTAGATATTAAAAGTTAGCCCTAGATTGATTTAGATATGATCTTATAGGCATATACATGACAATGGGAATAAAAACTTTTTTAGAAATTTTACTTGTTAGAATTTTAGTTACGTTATTAAACAAAAGGTAAAAAAAATGCTATTCTTCCAAACATATCAATGATAGCTAGAACTCTTTTTATAAATTTTATGATATTTTATGTGCTTCGGTTGTTTTTAATTAGGTTGTACAAATACTTTCAGACGCAATAAACATCATCAAAAAGTCTTCGGGTAGATTTGAGATGTGATTAGATACTGTTAAATCTTTGTTTGGAAGTAAAAAATTGTTTACGTTTGTAATATTTTAAAATATAAAGTCTACGGGTATAAAGTTTAAGGGGTTATTTGTTTATTTTTTAAAGTTATAATAAAACTTATAAATTTACACTTAACTCTATATAATTTATTTAAAAATAAAAATCACTAAAGTTTTATTAATTACTCCACTTTTTCAAGCTTTTTTTCTTCACGAATTTGGACAATATAAAGTGGTTTTTTTTTCGTCATTTTTCCACCACAAAATTTTTAATTTTGACCAAAATCGATTTAATTTTGACTTTTTATTGACCAATCAGATACACACCGATTTTGCCTACGTAGCACAAAATCAAGCTTTCCCTGTGGTATAAAATTTTAACTTCATATGATTAATTTGATGAAAAACTCCGAAATAATGTAATTCTTTTATTATATAAAAGATGCTAGAGTTATAAAAAGCTAATAGATAATATAAAAAAACGCACACCCTTTTCCCAGTTCTTCAAACTGTCCACTAAAGTCACCTGTTCCATAAAATGATGTTCCTCCAGGAAGCTAAGGGCATGTTTGGTTGGGAGAAATAATCCTAAAGAAATGGAAATGAAAACATTTCTCTTGTTTGGTATGTCGAGAAAAAAAAATAATGCGGCGGAGAGGGGAAGAATGATTCTCCTCCCCATTTCTCCCCTAGTGCACATTTGGGTGCAGTTATTTCCATCTTAAATTTTGGATCGGGGGGGGGGGGCGGGGGGAATTGGGTTGTCTCCATGTATTGTGTTTAGACAAACAAAAATATTATCATTGTAAAAAAACTGGATCTAGGCCATTAATTATTATAATTTAATGATGTTAGCACCACTATTTTTTTTTATTAAAAAAAATATTTTTAAACGTATAGTATTTATGTAAAATTTTTTATTTTGGTCAAATCGGGTCACTCGATACTCGGTGGTAGTCAAAAAACATCTTTTAACCCCGTGACCCTATTTTAAATTTGGGCTGACTCAGTTTGGACCCACAAATAACCCAAAAAAAAAAAAATTATGAACCCGAGTTTGTAAAGGTGGAGGGTGAGTAAGCGATTCGAAATAGTTAAAAAAATCAAAGACAAATACACTCATAGACTCGCTAGTGCATTCTCAGGTAGTTTAAGTCTCTGATTGTTTACAAAAGTGAGAAATCAAATAAAATTCTTCACTGATTTCTATTCTCTGAATTCTATTCTCTACTTCATTTCTAATCTCTGAAATTCTCTCTACCAAACGTGCCCTAAATCCCATATAATAGCTTAGTAAAACATATAAATAGCATTTCTCGCACAACCGGAGAATCTAACAAAAAAATTTTGAGAATGTACAGCTGACCTCGAAATAGACGATCTGGTGTCCAGCAACAAGTTCTTAAGTTGGGATATATGATGGAACTTTGTGAATACCCATAAGGGGTGTGTCTCTTTTTCTGTATTAACAAAAGAAAGACTCGGAAACGATGTGCTTCTAGCATCAGCAGAACAATCAAACCTGCAAATCCGTATTCACGTCACCAATAAAAGAATTTACATACTAGAAATAAGCTAACTTTTAAAACACATCAACAGATTCACTGGAAACGACATTGCGTATGCTCTTACGGTTTAACGTCAAAAACATACGTTACCATGCGAGAGAAAGGTAGTCAAGAACACTGAATTAAAAAAGTCAACCAACCATGAAACATGACGAAAAGAGAGTGTACTTCCTATAAGCACCTGGCTTATGCTTCGATCACCATATGGGCTTCTGTTCTTTGCTTTGCAACACCTAACAAGGTATAGCCTGATCAAAATTGTTGCACTTAATATCACTACAGAAATGCACATGAATAGGGGAGGTAAAAAAGTAATTGTCCTGCAAGTGTATAAATGAGGGATAGGATATGGTAAAATCTGTTATCAACTTATCATTACAAGTGAAGTTAAAATAAATGAGTAATTGCAAAGTACGTGACAAGCGATGGGTGGTTAAAACGATATGCAACAAAAATGTAGTTGTCTTGTAGAGGTATCACTGCGCAAAATTTTTGATGTGTTTAGGAACATTTATAGAGACGCATGGCGAAAAAAGAGTGAAAGACAAGCGATGAAAGAATATTGAAGTAAAGAATGTCAACTTTGTAAGATTTAGGTCATGTTGTACCTTCGTATTCAATGAATAACAAATGGTCAAACAGGGTATACACACAACCAATTTACTATTTATTATTTAATTGCTAGCCATAACTATATCATACCGATGGCCTGATAATCAGCCCACACAAGCATCATCAGACGTTACGATGGAGTAATAATCAAATGGCTTTTCGATTATGCATTCTTATTTTCAAGCTGGTTAATTTAGTTATTAGATGCTTCTAAAGTGTTAGCCAATATAAACTTCAAAGACACATACCGTTCTTTTCTTTTTGTTTGATCACTTTGGTCTAATTTCCAAACTCTTTTTCACGTTGAATTGTACTGGAGATAATTCCGCTGACTCTGCATACACATACACAACGGTTAGTTATATGATAGCTATGCATATCGGTCGAATAAACATACAAAAAAAATACTACACCAAGGAAGGCATCCTTCGAGCTTGACTATTAGAAAAGATAATTTGACACATAACAGGAAGCTTTATCACATGTTTGACTAAGTGTGCAATTATCAACAAAATTGTTGCCAAGAATAAAATTTAATACCTGTGTTTATAGTTTATGCATCCTTACACCTAAGGTAAGCGTATTGGGTGCCTGGCAATGCATTTTAAGTGGGTCATATAATAAGTATTGAATAATCATATCAGTTCATGAGTTGCAACAGCAAAAATTATTCTCATTCTCTTATTATTTTAGGGTCTTTATATAAAAATCCTAAATAACCTCGTAAATTATCTTAAGGGGTGTTTGGTTCATAGCTAAATCAAAACATAGATTGTCTAAATTAACAGCCCCTATTGTCACAAACTTAATCATCTAACCACTGCATATTCTATAAGCTTTAACCCTTTACACGTATCACATAGAACATGAAACAATGGCGAAGCAACTGCATTCTGTCAAACTAATGAACAAAAACTTTTAACACACCTTAGAATTTGGCCAAAAACTCGCCTTTCTCTAGAGAAATTTGCCAAAAACAAAGGTTTCCATATTGGACCCCACCCACAGCACTAAGAGGCTAAGGGGGTGTGTGGTTTAGCTTATTTTCTAAACTAAACTCTAGAAGTGAATCGGCCAAACTTCAACGAAACAAATTATAATGACAAAACACGTAATTAATTGATTCTAACTATCCGCCAAACACTCAGAGAAACCGTAACAACATAATCCAATCTCACACACACACACATATTCGCATAATCTAATCCTTTCACAATGAAACCGTAACAACAAATCTATACACAACTTCATAATCAGTTTCAAAACATGAAACCCTAAGAACATAATCCATTCATAATGAAATTAGGGCAAAACAATACATTCAAAATTGGGGCAATCAGATAAAATAATGAAATTAGGGCAAATAATCGAATTGTAATTTGAATTATTAAAAGTGATTTTTGTTAATCGGATTGTGATATGAAGGGGGAAATTAAAAGTGATTTTTGATTTTAGAGGGAAAATGAAGCGCAACAGGGAGCGCAAGACAGGGACTGCGAAAAAAAGTGAGAATTTGTAGCTTATAAATAAATAGGACTAATATTATATATTTTAGTTTTGTTATGGTATTGGTTTCAAACTTTATAACTTTTCTGACAGATTTACGAGGGATATGTATGGTTGTCGCTAGGCTGTTGGAAAGTCGTTGGCAAATCATGTAAATTACTAGCATATTTCCGACGAAAATCATATTCCTCGGAAATCCGTCGAAAGTCAGTCGAAAAAGTGCAGTTCTAATTTAGCAGTAACATCCGTCGCTAATCCGACAGAGTATCGTCGGTAATTAGCGACGGAAAACAGTCCGTCGGAAAATCTGTCAGTGAAGGTCAACTTTCTAGTAGTGATTCCCTTCTTGCGAATTGCAACTTGCCTAGCACTCCCATTGAGATTGTAATAGATCTTATCATTGTCATCAATTTTTCCATCGTCATAGACGTCACAGAAAGCCTGTACACATGAAATTTAACTCATCTATAAGTAATTAAATTATATATCATACGAATCCATAGTTATTTGTAAAAGTAGGTTAATACTCAGTTAGTATTGACTTTTGAATAAAGACAACTTGCATACTTACGTGGGTATCTAATGACACCTGGTTCCAAGGGGTCTCCCAAGCAATTAGACTGCTGCAGAAACCTACATTGTTGTTGGCCTCGACACGATATGTGACATACGCCATCGAGCCACTGGCCGCACTTGCGTTTTTGACATGCAAAAACGCACCCCACTGGCCATTCTGAACTTCCATGGGATATAAATCCCAGACTCGCCCATACCAGGAGTGTTCTTGATCATAATACAAGGTTTCACCAGTAGCATTATAAAAGATACACAGCGTGGAAACTCCATTGCCAGACTTTGCTTTTTGGTCCCTAACATAGGCAATCGCTTCATCACGCTTGTTATCCGCATTTGGATCTTTTCGAGCAGTGGCTGCCCTCTCCAAGCGAGTTCCCTTGGTTACTGGCATGCCAAACACATTAATGGCCATTGTTCAATATCGGGATATAGCAATTACAAACTCTATAGAGAGGATATGTATAAATGTATAAATATGATTTCTTGGGATGCTTAGATTGATTAATGACTGATCTATTTATAGCCAAGCCGACCTGGGGGTTCAACCCAAAAATGTTTGTCGCCTAGTGTAAAATTTCGTTAAAAATCCCTACTTTTTTTAAATGAACATTGTCTTGAAATATTTGTCTTTTTAGTTTGTGTATTAAACTAAGTGTAATTAGGACCGCTAGGAGACCGACAAACTCTACTGTCACATCAGTATTCTCTCTCCTGGCCAACATCTATACTCCTTATAAACCACTAGACGAGTACCCGCGCATAGCGGCGGAAATTTCTAGCGGCCGATAATTAACGATATACGATATTGTGGTAAGTGTTTCATGTAACGTTCAAAATATAACGTGAAAAGATCAAAATGTAATTGCAAACGTGAAAAAATTCTTAACATGTATTAAACAACATATAAAAACATGTAGTGAAACTGAAAGTAAAACATTACATCAATTATGAGATAATAATTAACGCCGCACGTTACTCGTCGCGTAAAACTTCTTGGTACACGACATTTGAGGTGTAGACTCCTTGGTTGAACTCTTTTACTGGTTTCACTAACACCTTTGTAGTTGTACGTGATATTGATTGGAGAGTTTGTGTTTGTTGCTGAAATTGCCTATAAAACAATAGCATGATTAAATAAAACATAAATAAAAAACATATAGTTATAACGGGAAAAAAGGTTTACAAATACTAAGGAGATAGATTTAGTGAATATGACATGTTTATATGGCATCCTTTGATATCAAAGTGTGTTTAGATTACAAATGAATTGGAACATAATGCACAAGTTTGCTCATTAGTGTATGTAATTGCTACTATACTCAATTCATAATCTCAATTAAGGCAATGATTTATAAGCTTTTTTATTTGTAACAAACCAAGTTAGATAATGTCGAAAAGTCCTTCACACGTTTTGAATACTTTCAAACGTGAGCATAATTCATTTTTAAAAGTAAGACTTTACTCATTTGATTGAACTTGCCATATATACATTTTAACTTTTACTCATTCGAAGTCAACTCATTAAATCACAACTATATAAAGTTGCCAACAATTTATTTAAAGAGTTGCCAAATTTATATTACATTCAAGAGTTGTCAGCCATGAATTAATGTCCAGCCATGAAATCACAATATTTTCCATCACGACACATTTTGAATACTTTCCAAACATGAGCATAATTCATTTTTAAAAGTAAGACTTTACTCATTTGATTAAACTTGCCATATATACATTTTAACTTTTACTCATTCGAAGTCAACTCATGAAATCACAACTATAATAAAATTTACATATTAACAGTTTTATTACAAAATTCACATAATAAATAAATTTAAAGAGTTCACACTATAACAATACTAACAACCACAAATAAACTAAAACAATACTAACAACCACAAATAAATTTAAAGAGTTCACACTATAACACACAAGTAATCTTACGTAAATAAATACACAAAATTTTTACAAAATTAAATAAACATTAGAAAAAATAATACAAGTTCTATAACAAAAAAAACACAAATTCTATAACAAACTTGATACAACTTTATAACAAAGTTTATACAATAACCTTTATAACAAATATCACCAACAAACTTAGGTGGCGGCCACAGCTAGCGGCAGACGGCAGCAAGCGGCGGCATGCTATGGTTAATGGCGGCTGAAAAGAAAAATAAGATCTAACAAAAAAAATAACATTCATAGATCTAACAAAAACATACTCAAAGACTTACATTTTCGGCGACCCTAAAAGTTTAGGTGGCGGCTACATCAAGATCCGGTGAAAAAGCACAACGACGACAGCGAAAAGTGGCGGCTGAAATAAGAAATACCCAAAAACGTCAACAAAACTAAGATCTACATATAAAACTTACAAATCTACAAATAAACCTCAAAATCATTGATCCTTTTTAATTTCCTACGGCACCAACAAATTACATACAATATTTTATGAACACATGGACCACCAACAGTTTCGGAAAGCAACTTTTTTTTCGGTGACCCACCGGCGGTAGCAACAACTTTTCCGGTGACCCACCGACGGCAGCAACAACTTTTCTGGTGACTTGGATGCAGCGGCGACTACTGTAACAGAAAAAAACGATATAATTTTTTTCAAAAACCTATTTCGATGGGTGTTGGTCTTGTGGTCTCAATTCAGTGGCTATTTGGGTAGGTGGTGGTGGGGGCTGCGTGGGGGGTGGAGCGGGGGGGGGTGGGTGGGGGAGGGGGCGGGGGGGGGGCGGAAGCGGGGGTGGGGACGTGGGGGGGGTGAGGGGGGGCGGGGTCGTGGGGGGGAGGCTGGTGGGGGGGGGAAGAGCGAGGGGGGGCCGGGGCTGAAGCGGGCGAGGGGAGCAGGGGGGGGGAGAGGGAGGTGGCTTGCGGGGGGGTGGAGGGAGGAGGGGGGGGGGGGGGACGGCAAGGGGGTGGGGGGTGGCAGGGGGGGGGGGGCGGAGAGAACGGGAGGGGGGTCCGGGGGGGGAGGGGGGGCGAGGTGAGGCGGGGTGTGGACGGGGGAGAGGGGGGAGGGAGAGGGCGCGTGGGGAATAGTGGGGGGGGGGAGAGTGGGGGGTGGGAGGGTGCGGGACGGCGGCGGGGGGGCGGGGGGGGTGGGGGGGGGGGGGGGGTGGAAGGGGGGGGGGGAGGGGGGGGGGGTGGGAGGGGGCAGGGGAGCGGGTGGGGAGACGGAGGAGGGGGGAGGGGTGGAGTGGGGAGGGGGCGGGAGGGGGGGGAGAGTGGGGTAAGGGGGGGGGGGGGTGAGGGGTGGGGGGGGGATGCGGGGGGGTGGGGGGGGGGGGTTGGGTGAGAGGATGATGTGCGGGGGGGATGAGAAGACGATGGTGGGCGTTCCGCAGGAGGGAGGTGTTTTTTTTTTTTGAGAGGGGTGGGAGATGGGGGGGGCGGGGGGGGGATGGGCGGTGCAGGGGTAGAGGGAGGGTGCGTTCGGGAGGGTGTGGACGGGGGGGGGGGGGGGGGGATTGGGGGTGGGGCGGAGGGGGGGGGCTGACGGGTGTGGGGTGAGGCGGGTGGGGCATTGGGGGGTGGGGAACGGCGGGGGGGATGTAGGAGGCAGGCAGAGAGTGGTGGGAGGGAGCGGGGGTGAGGGTGGGGGTCGGGGGGGGGGGTGGTTGGTGGGGGGGGGGGGGGGGGGGGGTAGGGGGGACGGGGCAAGGGGGGTGGTGGGCAGGGGTGGGGGGTGGGGTGGTGGGGGCGGGCGTGTGGGGTCGCGGAGTGGGGTGGAGTGGGGGGGCGGGGGGGGGTGAAGGGGGGGGGAGAGGGGGGGGGTGTTGTGGGGGGCTCGGTGTGGTGAGAGGGGGGTGGGAGGGGATTGGGGGGGGGGTGGGTGGGGGGGCGGAGTCTGGGTGGCGGGGGTGGCTGTGGAGGCTTGAGGGGTGGGTGGTTGCGAGGCCTGGTTTGGTGGGGAGTGCGTGTGGAGCGGGGCTCGGAGGGGGGGGGGGGGGGGGGGGGGGGGTGGGGAGGGGGGGGGGGGGGGGGGGGAGAGGGGGGGGTGGTGGGGGGGGGGGGGGGTGGTGCGGGGGGGAGGGTGGTGTGGGGGGGGGGGGGGGGTTGGGGGGGGGGCCCCCATAAGGGGATGGGGGCGAGGGGCGGGCGTGGGGGGCGGGGTGGGGAGTGGAGGGTGGGAGGAGGGGGAGGGGGGGGGGGGAGTGGGGGGGGGGGTGGATGGGGGGGGGGGTGGTGGGGGTGGGGCAGCGTGGGGGTGAGGGGAGGGGGGGTGTGGAGGAGGGGACGGGGGCTTGTGTTTTGTTTTTTTTAGGGTTAGTGGTTTTTGTAGATTTTTGTTTTGGTGGGGGTGTTGTTGTTGTGTTTTGTTGTATCGTATTTGTTTTTTTTTTTTAGTTCTTTTAGTTTATTTTTTCCTTTTTGTCTGTTTGTTTTTAGCGTTTGTTCTAGTTTTTTTGGGTGGTTAGTTGTCTTTTTAGTTCTTTTTTCAGCCGACCTCTTTTCATCGTTGTCGCTGTTCTGTTTTCGCCGGATCTGATGTAGCCGCCAAATAACTTTTAGGGTCGCCGAAAATGTAAGTCTTTGAGTATGTTTTTGTTATATCTATGAATGTTATTTTGTTTTGTTAGATCTTATTTTTCTTTTCAGCCACAATTATCCCATAGCATGTCGCCCGTTGCTGCGCCGTGCCAGCTAGCTGTGGCCACCCCCACCTAAGTTTGTTGTGATATTTGTATTAACCTTTGTTCATAAAAGTTCGTTTCGAGTTTGTTATAGAATTTGTGTTTTTTTTATAGAACTTGTATTATTTTTTCTAATATTTATTTAATTTTGTAAAAAATTTATGTATATTTTTTATGGAAGATTCTTGTGTGTTATAGATGTGAACTCTTTATGATATTGTTGGTTGTTAGTGTTGTTTTAGTTTATTTGTGGTTGTCAGTATTGTTATAGTGTGAACTCTTTAAATTTATTTATTATGTGAATTTTGTAGTAAAACCGTTATATGTAAATTCTTTTTATAGTTGTGATTTTCATGAGTTGATTCGAATGAGTAAAAGTTAAAATGTTTATATGGCAAGGTTCAATCCTAATGGGAGGTAAAATCTTACTTTTTAAAAATGAATTATGCTCCGTTGTAAAGTATTCAAAAAGTGTTTTTATTAATAAGTGATGAAAATTTATGATTTCATGGGTGGAAATTAATTCATGGTGGCCAAAAACTCTTGAATGTAATACATATTTGCAAACTCTTTAAATAAATTGTTGGGACAAACTTTTTATAGGTGTGATTTCGTGTGTTGACCTTTCGTATGAGTAAAAGTTAAAAGGTGTATATATGAAAGTTTCAATCAAATGAGTAAAAGTCTTGCTTTTGAAATGTATTATGTTCATGTTTGAAAGTAGCATAACGTGTGGAGGATTTTCGTCATTAATTCTAACTTGGTTTGTTACCAACTAAAAATGATTTTATTTATTGCCTTAATTGAGATTATGCAATTGAACTACACTAATTGGAGCCTTGTGCATTATGTTCGAATTCAATTTGTAATCTAAACAACACTCTTATATATCATTGGATGCCATATTAATCATGTCATATTCACTAAATTCTATCTCCCTTAGTTTTGAAACCATATTTCCCATTTTAACTATTATTTTTTTGTTTTATTTTAATCAGCTATTTTTTATAGGCAATTTCATCAACTATCCTTATCAAATATCTAAAGTTCAACTAATATGCGTTTTAGTGAAACCAGTAAAAGAGTCTCAACCAAGAATGCAGTCTATCACCTCATATGTCGTTTTTTACCAAGACTGTTTTAAGAAACGAGTAACGTGCGGCGTTAATTATGATCTTATAATTGATGTAATGTATTACTTTCAGTTTCACTACATGTTTTTATATGTTGTTAACAATGTTTAAGATAATTTTTACGTTTGCAGTTACATTTGTTTGCGGCTCGAATAATGAACGATATAAGATTTGTTGTAAGTGTTTCATGTAACAAACACTTGCACATATTCGAGGCATATGTCAATTGGTCGTCGTTTAAATGTTGTTAGGTAACCAGTTACTTCTATTGATCGAATCTTTAAGCTCTGTTTATGGATTAGTTTACTAGATAAATCTAAAACATCTTAGTTAAGAAACGTTGTTGATAATACTAAAGCTTATGCGGAATCTATTCTTTAATATGAAGAAGAATTTATGTGGCTGACATTTAGTAACTCAACACAATATTAATTCAACAATAAAGCCCAATTATTATTATTACAAATTATACGGACATACTCTCCTAGTATTAGGGTTTACATAAACCTTAAAGCTATATCGTTATCATAACAAAAATTGATAATGACTAATGTGATTTTTAGATATCGCAAACTCTTTGCCTAGACATCTTTTATTCACCAAGGATGTCTAGAAGACTTTACATTATATTCCAAAGATATAGTATATTTGATATGTCTATTTTATAAATTAACTAATACTTATCCACGTAATTAATTCTTGATTCTCAATCATAATCTTATCATTTCTTATGTCTTTATCCTTGCGCTGACAGTTAGTAACTCTTTCAGCAGTCTTATCTTTGAGCGAGTTGTAACTTTTGTACTAGCCAGCATTAACATTTTAACTTCCATCGAGTAGTTACTTTTAACCAGCTGCGTTAATGTGTACAAGCAGTTTGTAGTATCTACTTAGAATATTTTCTTCCATCTTTCACCAAGCAGTACTAACTTTACTCTTTCTGTTCTAACAGGTATACTAGCAGTAGTAAATAGCTAGTACTAATATACTCTTGCAGTACCTAATATACACTAGCACGTTAACCTAAGGGTACACTAGCAGAAGTCTAAGTTACACTAGCAGTGTAACTAAGTTTCTCTAGCAGTAGTTATCTATGAACTAGCAGAGTCAGATACTAACATACTTTGCATATTTTTCATTTGTACACTCACTTAAACTTTAGCTCGAGCAATAGCAGTAACACAAAAACCTTAGCAACAGTAACTATCAAGAAGGCTTTTAATCTAAAAATCCTCCCCTACTAAACTTTGATATTCATTCTTCAAAATCGTTAAGTTTCTTCATTGAAAGCTTCATTAATCACTAAGAGGATGCTTCCAAATACTTATTCAGGTATATAGCCTTCCTTAAGCTGTTTCTTGACCAATCTAAGAAGCTCAAATGCCATTTCACACTCATAATCAACTTGAAGCTTCACATCATTAAACATCTGATGTAGTGTGTATTTTGTAAGTGGATAGATCTTCTCAACCAATAGATAGAATAACATGGATTGCATTGTTACAACAATGAACTCCACAAGAATCATAAAGCTTCTAGGTCAGCACTTTCTATACTAATCCTTGTTTGATTCGTCCATACATTATTCATTAACACTGATTGTTCAAACATCGGTCTTTTAATTAGAAGTAGAAAATTATCCATGTATTTCACTGGCTTTTCTTTTTAATTTAGGGGGCCTTTGACTATACTCCAAAGAACTTCCAAGTCTTCTCTGTCAAGTTTCTAAGCTTTTACCAAAAGTTAATACATCTGATGCTTACATCTGCTCTGATATTTGGAAAAACGGTTTTTCTTTCCCTTCTTGGTGATCTTGTAGTCAATAATGTTGGAGGATTTAGTAGATAAAGGTGTATGTAGCTTTAATAGTTACATCATCTCCATCATCTAGAATATTTCCAAACATCTGGTTAAGCTCTTCAGACTCTTGTCTCTTCCAAACTTTTGCTTTTTTGAGCTTTATTTGTTCTAGTCATCTCCCTGCTCTCTTTGAAAGATGCTTCTCTTTGAGCTATCTCTGCATCAGCTTTCTTTAATTTCTTCCTTCCAGCCTCAGTTCTGCTAAGTTCAACAAAGGTATTCACCCTTTTCATTGCTTTGTCAAATAATTCTTGAATATTGGCAAAGGACTTGTTCTTCAAGTCTTTAGGCTTCTATCCTTCCATGTTTTTCAGATAAGTACACATGATACTCCTTTGTTGAGCTTTTGTTGGTGGTCTGTTCCTCTTCTCTTCTGCTCTTTTTGCTGCAAAATGTTTTCTTCTTTGCTCTAAGAATTGTACAAACAATCTTGCCTTTTCTGCATCAGTCAATTCTTCTTGCTCTTGAGCTTGAAGTCTTTGAGCCAATTGATAATCAGCTTCAATTTTAGACTGAACATCATCCCAAGCTATGTTGGCTTTTTAACTTGTTGAGCTTTTTCTCTAGCAAGCCTTTCTTCTTCTTCTTCCAAGCTTATAAGCTGAAGACTAGCTTCTTCATCAAGTCTTATTTGTTCAAGCCCTCTTCATAGGCTTCACTTGTTCTACCACAGTTCTTACAACCATATCACCTTTGCCTTTGTCCTATGCCTTGACCTGTGATGGTTGTTGTAAAGAAACTGTTTGTGTAGGTGGCTTTGCTCTTGTTCATGAATACAATTTCATTAGCCCTGGGTTCATTTGTTGCTTTGGCAAGCTGTATTATTGTCTGCATTCAGGTTGTTGTTGTAGTTGTTGTGTTGTTCGTTATTGATTCACTTGGTCTTCTATTAATACATTGGCTTTTTCTTGACTTTTGCCACTTTTTATTGCTGCATATGAAGTGCTTGAGCCAAAGTAACTTCATCAACACTTAAATTCGCAATTTAATAGCAACTTCTGATTTCTGCTAAAACTCTATCAACATCTAAGGTCATGTACTCCAAACATATTTGTATCAACAATCAAAATGAGTACTATTCAAGTTAATACAATGCATCAGCATCAATATTAGCTATCCTCCCTTATTTGGATGCATCCTCCTTACCCAAACATTCTTCACCAGAGGATTCCACTCTTCTAGATGAACTAACCTTGTATAATGTTTTAAGCCCATGAGTTCTTAACTTATGCCTCCTCTCTAGCTTCTTGAATCTCTTTTCAACTCGCAATCTCAGTAGCTTGAGTGAGTCTTTGTAAGTCTCCAAAGCAAAGACTCTTTTGTTTGTATAGTTGTACATAATTCCAAAATTCCTGAAGTTTCAAACTATCCTCACCATTTTGAAGTGTGTTACCTCTTGCGTAGCAGTGAATCATTAGAAAGGTGTAGATTACATTCTTACGACGTAGTCTGCACCAGCAAATCGTGATCCCCAAATGGTTTCTTGGCACCTGTGACCACCACCTTAACTAGTTCTTGAGGGAACTTGGTTCATAGGTGTTGCCTTAGATTGGGTCTTATGATGTTACCCTATCTGCTCTGCATCTAAGTAGTAGAAGTAATGGCAGCACTTTCTAAACTGTCATCCACAATCCTCTTTGACAGCCTTTGTCTGTAACATTATCACTAGTGGAACCCACTAGACTGAGGTATCTCAGTGTCCTTTCTCTTTGGCTTCCTAGGTCTTTGTTTCTTTTGAGGTTAAGATGTTGATGGTTATGGGTGTGTGATGGGATCAGTGGGTATTGCTGAACCTTCACCCATTTTTGCTTGATTTTGGACCACCATTGTTGGAAACAAAGGTGTTTCCTTTCCAGAAAAACCTTTTCCTACCATCTTTATATTTCCAAAGATCTTCTTAGTGTGAGAGGGTGCATCATAAATTCTCTTGTTACTTTGCATCCCTTTAATTTGTTTATCCAAAAAGACTTGCACAAACCTTGGATACTATCAAAAACTTACGAGACTCATTTATTCAGGTCTTCACTATACTTTCAAATATGTACTTTGAAAGTTGAAACTTTCTGTTTGTAGCTAAGAAGACTTATTGTAGAGAAGATCATAGTGCTACTAAATTCATTCCATGCAGTAGTCTTTGAACTTAGGCATTGTAAAATAGTATGAATAAGGAATTTCCATTGTGGGGAAAAGAATGCCTTATAGAATGTAAGCTTCTGTTAAAGTTTTCTACATCTTCATTATAAGTTCTTTAAAAATGGTAGCATTTGGCAAGCAATCCGTACCTTCCTCATCATCAAGTTGAAGGTCACTTCTAACAGATGCTTCAGTAATGATTATCTTCTTCCCATCCACTAGGGCTTGTAACTACTACTTCCCCATTGACTTGTTTTTTCTGCCTTGACAGTAGCCCAGTAATTGTCTCAATGCACGAAGTATATTTATGTGGGATTTTGAAGTTAGTGCAGTTCTTCATAGGTTTGCATTTAGAAAAAAATCCACAATTTGTTCAAACCCTTCACTTTCAGCGGGTTTAGACAAAAACGCGACCATGTTGTGAGTATCTGCAAACTTTAGATTTGCCATTTGTGTTGGGTTTTGATGATGAATGATGAAATTGAGTTAGGGTTTATGATTAGAGAGTATATGATTGAATAAAATCGATCAAATGAGTGAATGAAACCCTTAATCGATTGTATTTATGAAATACCTCAACAGCATTAACGTTCAACTGCAGATTGTAAGTTATTTCCTAGCAGCATTAATTTTAAACAACTAGTAATAAGTTTTTTGCCTAGTTGCTAGCATTAAATTTCAATACTGCAGTACAGTAGTATGTTTATGCCTTGCAGCATTAATTTCAACATCAGTAGTTAAGGTTTATGCATAGCAACATTAACTTTGAGTTACCAGCATTAACTCATTCCATTCCAAACACTCTGTGTCCCTGCTTTCTGTTTTTTATTCTCACACAATTCTCTTATTTTTTACTCATTAACATCAACTATGTCTTTTTTTATTTCAAATAGCTCTCTTTTTGTTTTTCAAACTTCAGAAATTCTCTTAATCTTTTTACTCACCAAATCACTTTGTCTGTTTTTATTCCACACAATCTAACACTTTTCTTTGCTTTTTTTGCAAAACGTTAGTCCAAAAACCAAGAAAATACAATCCATAGCAATTTTCACAATAATTACAGTATTAATTATACCTAGCAGTATTAAGTATAAATCTACATCAGGCTTTAACACACAGTATTCAGTTTATATTAGTAGCACTAAATATTACTAACAGCAATAACTTTTAATGACATGGTTACAGTACTAATTCTACAAAATTCTACAAAAACATAAAGAGATTAAAGATTTTTGCACAACGCACTGATTAATCTTGCATTCAATTACTAGCAATCATATATTGAAATATACTTACTCAAAAGCTTTGTAAGCATTCTGCACATTCTTGTCAGTATGTATTTTGATCATTTGAATCAATTTCTTTTCATTGCAATCTCTTATAAAATGATGTCTGATCTTTATATGCTTTGTTTTTTAATGAAAAACAGGATTTTTAATTATACAAATAGTACTGTTATTGTCAATAAAGATCTTGGTATGCATAAAATTGTACCCGTAATCAAGTAGTTGATTCTGAATCCAAAGTACTTGTCTAGCAACTTGAAGCAGCCACATATTGAGTTTTTCTAGGTTGATAACAAAGAATATTTGATTTAATCTTGATTAGTGGTCATCCTGTATTGTTTTCATGATTGTTTGAGTCTCAAATGCAGTAGGAGTGTGTTGGTTTAGTCTGTGCTTGTTTTGGTTTAAACTGTCAACAATTGCATTTGATTCAAATTCTAAGCTTAAAAAGTCATTTTCAAGTTCAAATTTAGATAAGTAAATGTTTGTTTTAGGATCTGATTTTGATAGATTAAGCTCATTAGACATCAAGCTGGGTATGTTTTAGGTTTTTAAGTTTTCAAATCATCTTTTAGTAGCTTAATTATAGGGTTGCACTTTGCATTTCTTAAACTTCAAAAATCTAAAAAAATTAGTTTAGTTAAACTGTCAGTTTTTAAGTCTTCTTTTTCTAGCTCATTTCTAATCCAATTTTCTTAAATCTTGTTTTTATGTGTTATTTGGAAGCTAAACTCAATCTGTTTTTGGTCTACACCTTATTACAAGTGCTTATTTGTTCTTAATTGAAGCTCATAAGTTGGCTAATTTTCCTTAGAGTCTGCCTTTTATTGTCTGCTATCCTTTTAAGCTTTCTAGTGCTTTTCTACTCATCTAATTAGCTTATGTCTAATCCTAGGTGCTTATTAGGTGTAGTACTTGGTCTGTTTTAACTTTTTAGTCTTTCCTTTTGCTTATTGTGTCCAAAGTAATCCAAACAGCTTAGCTTATTAGTCATTTGTTAGTTTTAGCCAAAACTGTCAACTTAAAACTAGTTTTTTCTAGCTTATTTGTGATTTTCAGAAAAAGTCATTTTACAAAAAGTTCTTATTTTAGTAGTATAAAGCTTTTCCAAAAAGAAAATTTCAAAAATAAAAACATTGGGAGTATAGGGAAGCCCCAAGGTCGAACCCAGGACCTCAACCTTAACCCCCAATGCTTTTACACACACCTCCACTGCCAACTCGCCCTTGGGATTTTTCTGTTATTAACTTGCACTATTAATTATTTAAATACATTTTTTAGTTTATGCCTTTTAGCTTATTCAGCTGATTAGCAGCTTATTAAAAAGGCTATTCTGATTTTTCTTTTCACCATTATCTTAGTCATAGTTCAAAGTATTTTCAGTCATTTTTCCAAAAAAATTATAATTAGTTTTTAATTCATAAATAAATAAAATTAAAATTAAAAAAATATAATTCTTTTTTCTAAAATTATTTTTAATCATTTAGGATTTTTAGAAATTAAATTTGAGTTTGTAGGGTTAAAATTTGATTTGCTTGCTTGTTTAGTCGCATTTTAGGATTCCCGTTATCGTTTTTAGGTTTAAATCTTAATTGCCTTACTTGTTTGCCAGCTTTTAATTGTTTTTGCATTTTCATAAGTAGAAATAGAATCAAAAATCAAAATCCTTGAAATCATTCAAATCACGCGATCACGAACTTAACCGATTCTCAATTCACGCTTCGTCAGGATACGACTCGGAAGGTTTTGAATTTTACTTTGGATAAAAGTAATCTTCTTAAATCCTTACGGAATACTTATTACTATACTATTATTTATATTATCCTTATATACGTATATCGAGACGAATCAATTGGCGCCGCTGCCGGGGAAAATCTTGCGGTCCTACATTACATTTTTCATAACCTTATGAATTCACCAACATTATGTTGACGTCTTAAAGCATGTTTTTCAACAGGTCAATGCGGGCACGTAGAGTGCTAAGGATTACATTGGGGATACTCTTTTGGAGTCATGCTTTAAAGATATGGAGTCAGTACATCTTGAATATTTGTTATATCTAAAATCTTGTTAATTACAATGTGAACAATTTAAGCCGTTGTGATTTATATTAAACAATTTCAATAAATCTAATGTATCGTATTTCAAATGACTCTTTTCGAGGTCGTTCTCATATCTTGTGCTATTGATCAATGATGTAACGCTCCTAGACACATTATTCCGCTGCGACCCTATTTGGGGGTGTTACATTTTGTACCTGCATTACCATTAGACTGATTTCCTGCAACAACTGGCTTATAATTCATTGACTTTGTTAGTGCATCAATATCAAAAAGTCCAATTTGGTACATAACTTCCAGCAATATTTAGGTGTATTCACTAAATTGGACATGCAGGTTCACTTCAACTATCCTTTTCCTACGAATGAATACTCTAAATGCTTTACTATTGATTGAGTACCCAACAAACAATCCTTCATCAGCCTTACCATCAAACTTGCCTAAGTGATCTATGGTATTGAGAATTATAACAGGATACCTAAATGATCTCATGAAGCCTAAAGCTGGTTTTCTACCAAGAAAAAGTTCATAAGGAGTCTTGTTATGAGGCTTAGTTACTAATACTCTATTTTGCACATAGCAAGCAGTATTAACTGCTTCAGCCCAAAAAGTAGTAGGTAGCTTAGAATCAGCTAGCATTGTTCTAGCAGCCTCAATTAGTGTTCTATTTTTCCTCTTAGCTACTCCATTTTGTTGAGGAGTTCTAGCTACACTAAATTCTCTCTTAATACCTTTTCTCTTACAAAACTGATTCATCTCCTTATTCTTGAACTCAGTTCCATTGTCACACCTAATTACCTTAACCCTTTGATCTATTAGATTTTCTACTCCGGTTATAAAGGACTTAAGAATGCCACTAGTCGCATCCTTAGTAGCTAGAAAGAAAACCCAACTAAACCTACAGTAATCATCTGTGACAACTAGGCCATACATCTTTTTCATTAATCTTTTTACAAATGTTTGACCAAACAAATCCATGTGCAACATATGTAAAGGTTGGCTGATTGAACTTACTGTTTTGGACTTACAAGAAGCTCTATGTTGCTTTCCCTTTTGACAAGCAACACAGGTTTGATGAATTTCAAAAAGTTTTAAAGGTAAACCTCTTACAAGATTTCCCTTAACCAGTTTATTCATAGTTTTGAAATTTATATGTCCAAGCCTCCTATGCCAAAGTTTAGATTCATCAGATGTGGCTTTTGCGAAGAGACAAGTTAGACCTCCTTTAGGAACAATATTCTTTAAGTCAACACTATACATATTGTTCTTTCTAGGAACTTTAAGTAAAACATGACTTTCATCAGTTAACTTAAAGTTTGGAGATAAAACAATACATTCAGTGTCATTAAAGAGAACACTATTCTTTTTGTCATACATTTGTGAGACACTAAAGAGGTTAAAATTTAACTCTCTTACAAAATACACATCCTCAAAATCTAAATTACTAGTTTTGATTGTACCTCTGCCTGTGATTTTCCCTCATTTGGGGTTACCTCCAAAGGCAACATATCCTCCATCAATCTCTTCAAAGTCAGTAAGATAGGACATATTCCCTGTCATGTGCCTTGAGCATCCACTGTTAATTACTCCTTTCTCCAGCAAATCTTGTTGTGGATTGCCCTGCACATAAGGTAAGAAAATCAGTCTCTTTTGGGGACCCAAGCCATCACTGACTTGGATTTGCCTTGTGCATCAATATAATCAAACCTTTTTAGAATGGTTGATGCATTGTTGTTTTTAGAAACATGGTATATTACTTTAGTCTTTGGTTTCCAAACCCAACAAGCTAAGGCCTTAACAGCATTAACCTGGTTTCCCTTAAATTAAGTACTACTTTTGGCCTAGCAACATTAACTACTGCTTTTGGCCTAGCAGCATTAACATTTTTATTATTAACAGTATTAACCATTTGATTAAAATTACTATTTTTAAATGTTGTATTCTTGTTAATGGGCCTTCTAACAGTTGAATGTGCTTTATTAAAAACATTTGTCATTGGTCTTGCACTATCCACTGTTGTTCTGTGTTGGGAAATATATTTTGAGTTGATAAGACAAAACAATGAATGAAAAGGAAACAAGAGGGACTTAAATGACAATTATGGAATTCTACAAGCTGGTGGAGGATATTCTACAAAAGATAAAAGATTCCAAAAGATATGATTCTTGAAGATAAAGATGAAGTTTATTAAAGAATTAAAAGATTTAGTTTCCTTATACAATTATGGTTTCCCTTGTAAATCTAGATGGACTCTACTATATAAAGAGATCCCTAGATATAGTTTTGTGTGTGTCAAGATGTAAACACCAGGAAAAGTGTGTGTGTGTGTTCTAGGCGTCAATTCCTTTAAGTGGACGCCTAGAATTTGTGTGTTTCAGCCTCAAGGATCTTTGATTTCTTGTTATAGTTTAGATAACACGTTCTACCATTGATCAAGGTAGAATTGGGGCTTGTAGTAGTCATTGTACAAAGATGATGATGAAACCTTGTTAGGAAATAATAAAGAATGTTCTTAATGTTTATTCCGCTGTGCATTCTATTCTTCTTTGTTATTGTTCATCCTAGATTAAAGTTCTCAACAAACTGAGCTTAAACGATCATATGGTTTCCACAACTGGTATCAGAGCCTCGTGGCTCGTGATATCTAGGATCTTCAAGGTTTTAGTGTTTTTGGTAATCTGCTCATGATCAAATTGAGTGAAATTAGGGTTTTGTACAAACCTTAATTCGATAAAGCAGAAAGTATGATAAAGTTTCTTTGCTGTCATTTTTATTGTTACTGTTATTATAATGTTACAAGATTCAAGGAATGTTTGTACTATACGTTCAAGATGTTCAAAGCAGCAGTCGTGACAAGGTTTTGAATGACATCAAAAAGAAGAGATAGTAGCACAAGCAAATTTCTTTATACTTTCTTTGGGGTCTGCTGAAAGATTGAGTCTCAATAGCAGGTTCTGATGGGTTTCAGTAACTCATGTGTTACTACTGCCAGGCATAAAAGGTTTCAACTGTTGGTTTCGTATATAAAGGTGAAAGAAAACTGAGTCAATTTGGTTCTAACCGAGTCAACCCAGTTGTGTTTAAATGATGAACATAACCAACACCAAGGCATCAACAACCTGTAACAACATCAACAACAACCTTCAACAGCAACAAATCCAAACTACACCTAGCCCATACACCATCATCATCTCACTGCTATAACCATCTTCAGAACACAATCTATACTCGAAACCGATCAAGAGAATCAAAAACAACATGAAGATCTCAATTTTTTTATCGCTCGTGTTTTACATCACAGATTTGATCACACAAGATCAAAAACACGCGATAAAGAAACATCATCGATCTATTAGAAGCTGAGTTCCTTTTTGAATATACGAAATCAATCAAGACAGAAGGATAACAAAAATGTTATACCCTATCTTCGTTTCGAGTTAATATTAACACAGATAACAAAAAGCATATATACCTACCCGAGGCCTCTTTAAGAGATCTTGAAGTCGAAAAGGTCAAATCAAGTGGGTTCATATGATTGTGTATGGTTCTTAGCCGAGTGTCAAAAAGCAAAAACATAAACGTTTGTGATTTTGATTCAAGAGTGGATCTGTTTGTGGCTCCTATTGGTTTTGTGTTTGAGATTTGAGATATGTTATTAAAGTGAAAGGGTTCGTTTTTATGGTTATATGCAAGATCGTTTTTTTTGTATATGTTGGAAGAGATAAGAAGATAGGATGAGGTGTTTATTTTGAGGAGGAGTGATATGGTTGATTGTTGTTTTGGGAGATGCAGATTTGGGAGAAAAAGAATTGATGTAGGCGTTTGAATGTGTGAGAATAATTAGGGCACATGTCTGCTATATGTTATTAATACTAGGATGTTGATAACAAACACATGGGCCATCTCATTCAAATGATAACAGGCCAATTGTGGTATGGTAAACTAAAATGTGGTAAATGGGCTTGTGTAATCAAAATATAGACCACAGATTGTTAAAGAACTCGTGGGTTGTTTAATTTTTGGGCCGGTTACTTTGGAAGAAAAGGGAAATTAATACTGCCATGTATATGGTTTTACTTCGTGTATATTAGTATTGTTAAGGTGTTAAAACAGTATTAAGTTAAAGCTGTTTGGGATTAAGGAAGTTAGTGCTGCCCGTTGATATTTAGTACTGCCAGTTTCATACTTAGAACTGCTCGTTATATATTTCTGCTGCCAAAGCAAACAAAGAAAAGATTAATGTTGTTTGGTCAAGAAGTACGAAAAGGTAGTTACTACTGTTGCTAGCATTATTGTTTAAAGTTAATATTGCTTGGGCTTAAAATACTACTGCTAGCATTAATGTCGTGAATGTTTATGATATGTGATTGTGTTGAAACTTAGTGCTGCTAGTATTGGGCTTAAAGGAAAGTTAATACTGTTTGCGTTAAAGCTGCTAGAAGAAGTTTCAACTGCTAGGCATGACAGATATCGGATGACACACACATGGTTTGGATCTCGGATTGAACAGGATGCTTCATTTAAGGGGAAGCTAACAGATTGAATTTTGTTTTTGGTTTTAAATGTTCTTAACCGTTCAAAGGCTTGTATTTTGGATTATTTGTTCGAATTGGTTACGAAGAAGATTGATTATCACTTATTTGTAGTTGAAGTGGAGTTTCACAGGTTTGTGTTCTTATCATATCTCAAATGGCTTACAACATTTGGAGATAACTTGTTCGTGCTTACAACGGTGTGACGAAGACTTGACGAATCTAGCAAAGGTGTGTGATCTAACTTATGGTGCTCAATGCTCACATTTGCTATCACTTTGGTTATGTGTCTCATAAAAGATGACGATTTTGTCAAGAGGTTGTGATCTACTTATACTTTGGTCTTGGTATGAGTTTGACGTCACGTGGATAGTATAAGATATAAGACACAAGTTTGGGTTGTTCTACTTCAGCATCAAGTTCGTTATACATAGTTTTCTTCATCAGTGATCATTACATAGAGCTTACAGAATTGAAGATTCAAGAAATGGTTAACATATGGGTTTCAGGGGAAGTTTATTGTTAAAATGTTTAACCATTTACATGCAGTATAAAAAGATGTATGAAAGCTTATGAATAGAATAATTAGGATTTAAACATTGTAAAATGATTGTAGTAGCTTGCTCACAAGTGGTGGTGAAGAAATTAGAATGAAAACGGAGGTAAAACGGCTATTTTGGAGATCATGCTTAATGACTTGTACATTGAGCTTTTAGAGACTTGTACTTTGACTTGAAGAGATTTTATATTTCAAATGAGATGTTATATTTCTTGTACATATGATTTAGTATCTTGTGCATTCACTTTAGATGTTAATCCTTCATGGAATTAGGGTTTAGAGATATTCGATAACGGTTTAAAGTCCGTTTTGATATAACGTTACGAATGGTACATTATAGGAATAATGTAAACTTGTAATATGATCTTATGATATTTCCTGACCTATATGAAGATAGGATTGCCATATGTAGGTTGCCTGAGCCCGTTAACTTTAGTTATGCAAGAAATGTTGTACATCGAGATATTGGCAAAGTAAGTAATGTAATAAAGCGAAAAATTTCCCTAAAAAAGGTGAGTTCATATATAATTGATAGATTGTACATCATCTAACTTAATAGATGGATATTTACATTTATGAAAATTGAGGGTTGTTATAAGTCTTTGGTTTCCAAACCCAACAATCTGAGGCCTTAACAACATTAATCTGGTTTCCCTTAACAGCATTAAGTACTGCTTTTGGCTTAGCAATATTAACTACTGCTTTTGGCCTAGCAGTATTAACATTCTTACCACTAACAGTATTAACCCTCTGATTAAAATTATTGTTTTTAGTTATTGTTTTATTGTTAATAGGCATTTTAACAGTTGAATGTGCTTTATTAAAAACATTTGTCATTGGTCTTGCACTATTCATTGTTGTTTTGGGTTGAGCAGTATTAACTGGTCTAGCAGTAGTAAGTGATACTAGGCCAGACCTCATTAATACTGCTTTTGGAACCATGTTCCTTTTTGGACTAGAGTGAGTCATTCTAGAAAAATTCTGGTGATTCACCCTTTGAGTATAGTTCCACACTGGTTTTACCATCCTTTTATTATTAAACTGTCTCTGATGGTTATCATAATCATACTGCAGATGATCAAAACTTCCACATACATAACAAACTTTGTTAAACATCTCAAAATTACTTCCTAATCTTTGAGATATCATATTATTCCAGTTTCTTTGATTGCCTTTAGGAATGTGAGTGTTTTGCCTATTTTAATCACCTTGTTTAACAGTTGTTTTCCTAGGAGATTTTACTTGCTCTTTAGATTTAACAAACTCTATTTTAGCAAAACTAGACTTAACTGTTTTCTTCTCTTTTTTAGCCTGAGGCACATCATCTTCCTCACTATTAGACACCAAATCCTCAATAACTGGAGCACCATTAGTGTATTTTTACTACTGCTCAACCATTATGCTCTCTTTTTGTTCCAACTTGCTTGGTATCGATTACTACTATTAGTATTTTTTTAGTGCTTGCTCTTCATGGAATGTACTACAGGTATTCGTTACTACTGTTGGTTAGTTCTTCGTATAGTTCTTATGGTTAATTCTATTGACATTGGTAAGAAGATGGTTAACATATTGGTTTCAGGGGAAGAATATGATAAAGTGTTTAACCATTTGGATATGTTAAATGCACCACTTGAGGGGAAGGTATACACTTGTGCAAAACAAGTTAAACCTTATTACTACTGCTAAGTCATTATTACTACTGCTAGTTTAAGTTTCTACTGCTTGAATTCATTATTCTTATTATGCGTTATGGAGGGTAATTTGAGACATTAGAAAGCTTGGATTAGAAGTTTAATATATGGTTTGTAGTTGTAAAGATCAAAGTTGCATATGTTCACAAGTCCCCTAATGGATAATGACAAAAAAGGGAAGATGTTATAGAGATGATTTGCAACTTATTGAGTGTGTTTGCATTTCAAAGGAAATAATTAAGTTAATGGAAGATTGAAGATTGGTATTCATCATGGAAGATCAAATTTTAAAAGATAAAGATTGCTGAAGATTAAGCTACTATGGATTTGATGATACAAAAGAACTTGCTTAAAAGGATAAAGAATGAAACAAAAGGATCAAAGTCGACAATATGGAATTCTACAAAAGATGGAGGATTCTAAAATTTGCTTAAAAGATTAGGAAAAGATTTAGTTTCCTAATACAATTAGATATTCTTTGTAAGTCTTATGGACTCTCTATATAAAGAGATCCCTAGACATTGTTTTGTGTGTGATTGTGTGTGCACCCAAAACGTGTGTTGTATCCTATAGGTGTGATGTAGACATCTAGTGTGGTTTAGCTCTAAGATCAAAGGTTTCTTTGATCCTGTTACAGTTAGGTAACCATTCTATACTGATGAGACATCATATTATTCCAGTTTCTTTGATTGCCTCTAGGAATGTGAGTATTTTGTCCATTGTGCTCAACTTGTTTAGCAGTTTTCCTATTAGTTTTGTTTGTTTGTTTTGTTTTAACAAAGTCTATCTTAACAAAACTAGGCTTAGCTATTTTCTTTTCAATCTTAGTTTGAGACATATTTTCTTCCTCACTATCTGACACCCAATCCTCAATAATTGGAACACCATTATTCTTTCTAACTGCTTTAGGCTTTGGTTCACTAGCCTTAGCTTCACTTTTCTCAACTATACGCTTCTTAACTGTAGACTCACTAACTATAGGCTAGTTCACAAACTCTTCTAGACCAGAGAATGACAAATCAGGTTTTGAAGGCATAAAGTTTCCTATATAGGGAGGTGGAACAGCATTATACCCTAAACCTGTTTTGCACTTATCAACTATCTGACAGTCTATTAGATTGCTTAAGCTTTTAGATGAATTCTCAAAATTTTCTACTGTTAGCTGAATTTCATCTTTTTGTTTTTGAGCCAGTTCTAACTTCCTCCTAAGCTCTGTAATGGCTACTTCTCTTAAATGAATCTCACGTTTTAAGACCTTGATATCTTCCTCATAAACAGACTCATTTTTCTTATAAACTAGAAGTCTTGCTTCTACAGACTCTAAACCTATTTTATAAGCAATAGCATTTAACTTAGATGTCCTTAAGTCTTTTAACAGTTGTTCATTTTGTTCTTTAAGAATTTTAACATTTTCCAAACAAGATGATGAACAGTTTGAATTAGTAGATACCTCAGAGTTAGAACTTGTAGAAGAGTAAGCCATGAGTGCAAAGTTAGTTGGACCTTCTTCTGCTTGATCACTCCAATCATAACCAGAACCATCACAAGACACCAAAGCATTAGAAGTAGTTGTCTCCACTGGCACAACCCTTCTTGTGTTCTCCCTATTCCTGTTTTCTTGGTTCCTTGGAGCCCTGCACTCCCTTGCAAAGTGTCCCCTTTTGTGGCAGTTGTAACACTCCACCTTGGACTTATCAAACCCAATGGTCTCAGTACCATTCACAGAAAACTTCCTTCCAGTGTTCTTTAAGAATCTCCTTGCCCTCATTGTTAGCATAGCCATCTGCCACCTTAAATCCATCTCTTCTAAATCATCAGGATGAATTTGTTGCAAGTCCTCATTGTCAAGTTGTGGACTGTTTGGTTGACTTGCAAAGAAAGCACAGATGACAGCATCACTCAAGTTTTCAATTGTTGTTGAATTAACAGCAGTAGCTTGAGTGCTAGCAGTTGTAGTACCATGAGCAATATTAACTGCTCCATTTGTACTGCTAGTGTTGTTTGAGGACACAAAGGCTATGTTTTATGTGTTTATGCTTGACTTTGATGTCCCTTTGACCTCTGATTTATAGATCTTTAGGTTGTTGTAAAGATCATCCAAGCTTAATGTATCTATCTCAGGCTTGTTCCTCCACACAATGGTATATGTGTTCCATTATGGGTGACAGACATTATTAAGTACTTTGTTTCATATCTTCCTTGTGAGATACTTTCACCATGAATCTCCAACTGACTGATAAGCTTTTAAAGCCTATCAAAGGTTTGATCTAACACCTTTGAGCCAGATGCAGTAAAATTTTCATACTGCTGCTTTAGAATATTCCTCTGAGTCTTTTTAGTAGCAGCATTCCCTCCGAACCTCTTCTCAACAGCCTGCAGCAATGACTTGGCATCTTTGATGGAATTAAACTTACTTGAGGTTTCATTAGGGAAGCCCATCAATAAAGAGTCGGTCTAGTGTTATCGACCTTTAACTCTACCTCGTTGAGCCTTTTTTACAAGCTAGTTGTAGGAGCATTGTAGTACTCAAACTACCTTACAACAACTTTTGTTATAGGAGGGTGAATTACCATTTCTTAAAAAACATTTGACCTGGTTCTCTATAACCTTGGCTCTTGATACCAATCTGTAACACCCCCAAATTGGGTCGCAGCGGAATATGGGTTGAGAGTGTTACTTCATAGATCAATAGCACAAGATATATATAAGAACGACCATTTAAAAGTCGTTTAAAACTGATACATTGGATTTAACAAATTGTTTGATACAAAAGCCCGAAGCTTCACTTGTTCGATGTTCAAAATACAAAGATTCTAGTCCATAACAAATGTTTCCCTAAAATGTAATGCAACCAAATCTTTAATGCATATGACTTCCAAAATAACGACCACCAATGTATCGCTTGCCTTGTACCTCATTGATCTCGTGAGAAAACATGCTTTAAAACGTCAAGAATAATGTTGGTGAATTCATAGGTTTGTAAAATGTATAGTGTAGGACCGCAAGATTTCCCCATGATAATGCAACAGATGTAAACATCACAAAATGTAATTACATTTCCCTAAGCTTATGACACTGAAGCTCGACATGTATGAATTGCAATATAAATTTCCAGCATTGCTCCTGATGATGTTCTAACCCGCAACATTCCAAGTCCGACATGGTATACATTCATTGTCCGGCATACCGGCACAGTGAGAATGACTCACCCGAACGAGGATGTCAATCCCAAATAGATCTATTTATAACATTCGCGCTCACAACAAGTAATTGACAGTTCATGATAATGGGCTAAGAGGTTATCGCTACTTAGGCAAACACGTAATCGTAATTTAAAATGTCCACTTGCGTCCAAATTGTAAAACATGCATATGTTTCTCACCCCAAAACTTGTAAATCATTATAAATGTAAAACGTGGGGCTATGAACTCACCTTGAGTGAGTGAATCGACAATGTAAATCACAAACTGAAAATGCGTCACGAATACGCCCGAATGCAACCTAATTAATTTTAGGTCGTATGAGTACTAAGTACTTTGAATATCTAATACCATATATAATTCTATATAGCTACATCACCATCTATTTGTATTTAAGAAATAACATTTATAAAGTTAAAATGTTTATAAATATTTAAATGTCGTAACTTTCTCGTTTTAAGCCTGTTTCGTACGTTCTTTACGTCCACGCTTTCGAATTAAGAAGATTTATCAAAATCTTACATTTTTTTATTTTCAAGTCTCTGGCGAACAGTAATTTTTACTGTTCATGTA
>BQNB010067822.1:0-34055 GCA_026074375.1 Tanacetum coccineum | reverse complement strand
GTCGCGATGGTGTATTTTTTATCGTGTGACGATTTACCGTTTGTAAGATATTTTATTTTTAAAAAAGAAGTGGAAAGTGAGTTTTTTTTATTTTTGATTAAAAAATGAGTGGCTAGGATTGGTTCATTGGATCTATGACAAATAATGGGTCTATGTTGATCTTAACTCCTATTAATGAAAGTAGCAAAATATGTTTGGCCACGCGGGTTTCTTAGCATATGTCACTTTAAACTTTTCATTCTAATGGAAAGAACATTATTATGATAATCATTGACGTGCCTTCGGAAGAGTTTGAAGACTGTTTTTCAAAGTTATTTCGAAACCTATACTTTGAACATTTTGGCAGGTATAATATCTTTTTGGCGTAAAGTCATAAATATCAAAGATTACCGTAAGAAAATTCATCAATCGAAATCATATACCTCTAAAAGGTGTTCACTTCGAAGATATTATCATAGAGGGTCTCTATGATCAAGTGACAAATACACGAAAACTATGATCCGGTGGTCTAGGTGAGTCAAACCACATGATAGCCATTTTAGTGAGAGAGAGTAGAGAGAAAGTTAAAATGTAAAATAAAAATGAATAAAATGAAAGATACAAATGACTCAGCCCCTTTATGGAAGCCATAGAGGGGTATTTATACCACCACACATTACATAAGAATCATATGTTGACTATACTAGTCCATGTGTGTGGTGATATGGTAAACAATGGTAATTCTGTAAATGTCGTCACGTAAAGTGAATTCCTAACAATCTTTCCTCACGGGACGATATACATAATTACTTACAATAATTTCCTAACAAGTACATAATGATTAAGAACAAGAACTTCCATGAAGCTTCCAATACTGATGACGTCTTCTGTGGTGTTTGACTTCAAGTCTGCACTCCAACATGAATCATCTTTGTAGTACCTTGTAGGAGAAATACTGTAATAGGCACGAATTAAGTAACTCATACACTTCTGGTTAAGGAGAAGCTTCTGAATTAGCTTCCCCCTAATTCGTGCCACATGATCTTCATTTAGAAGCTTTCAAAGTTTCCCCCTAAACTAGCAATGAATCAGCTTCCCCCTAATTCATACCGCATATTCTTAATTTAGAAGCTTTCAAAGCTTCCCCCCAAACTAGCAATCCTTTCTTGAGCAGTTTCAAAGCTTTCTTACAAGCTTAGAATAATTAAGTGCACAACGGAATTGGTAGGATACCACATCAAATATTACTGCTCCTTTAAGAATAAGCTTAGTGATTGATCGTTTGGGGTAAGCATTATCTGGATCAGCAACGTATCTTCTCACGCTTGAATAATTCTTCTCATAACGTTTCCCCCTTGGAGATTCAAATAATGCATACTAAAGTTCTCAAGATATCGCTTCCCCCATGTGTCTGAAGAAATGCACCCAAAAGCCACAAGTTAAAGCGCTGATATTCTCTGCGGTTATGACATTTGTCTTCCCGGCATGGCCTAACTTAAAAAAATTCAAGAAAGATGCCCTATGTCAAGCTTTCAAGGCAAAGACTCAAGGGTGAATCTACTCCTTCCCCCTTGCTGGTTTGGTTTTGACACGTCGGAATCAACAAAACCTTGGACGTACATTTACTTGAGTACTTGTGTGAAGAATAAATTAGCTCAGATCTAATATGTGAGAATCAATTGCTGATCAAATCTCTACTCATAACCTCTCTCTGGCTAAAATTTTACCAACCATTTTGTAGGCTATTTGAAGTGACCACTGATGAAGTAAACCCAATATACCAAACTTGAGGACAAAAGTTAGACATTTTCCGTTCTTGTGACTTAAGCTTGCGCTAATGTTAAAAGATACATTGTGGATAATTTGCTGCCTCCATAGTCAATCTTCTTTAAGTATACTCCCTATTCCATCTCTCCCAAAGTATAGACTTTCATACCTCTTGCGATTATCCCACAACGTTTTCTTATGCGTCCTGTGACACTCGAGTACTACACGGTAACTCCTTTAAGTGATAGTTAACCATGGTCATCAACCATCCACCCGAGTTGACTGTTTTTGGAAACTAGAAAAACTAAGTAGTCTCTTCACTTAAATTTAAGCTCGTGCCAAGTTACTCATTGAAAGTCATGCATTCCAAGCCAACCCCTGACTTCAGAAAAATATGATCACGCCCTTCGTAATGCTACTTCATCTCAAATAAGTAATACCTGATCAACTCCGTAGTCACAAAAGATTAATTCAAAAATCTAGCCTTTAAGTTTCATGAATCTTTATCCATCATAGGTGGACGATTGTCGGCACCCAAAAGAATCGCTTTGCCAGCAAGAGTCGTCATTTGATTGTTCACACTAGATTACTTTGTGTTGATCGTTCCGGTAGGTAGAACTGAAATTGTGTTTGGATTGAGTGTTTGTTGAGTGGGTGCTTGAAATATTTCTTGAAATACACGGATTTTACAATTCTCTGACAAAACCGGCGAAAACAAGTTAATGTTTATACGGGATCTTTACAAGTCAAAGAAATAACCGTATAATTTAGAATTTCGAGTTGGATGGTTTTTGTTGAAAAGTTGGACTAGTTAGGTCTCTAAACAACTTGATTGGTTCGGTCGTCAAAGGAAGATAACTAGTTCGTTCACTAGTTACGCGTTGACAAAAGGAGTTAAAAACTAGTTCGGTTCATAGTTTGGCTACATGTGATACATCTTAGTTCGGTTCCAACTGAAGGAAACACTAGTTCGGTTTCAAACAGATGCAACTAGTTCGGCTTCCAACTGAGAGACTAGTTCTAGGTTTTCCAACTGAAGAATAGTTCGGTTCCAACTGATAAGAAAACTTGTTAGTTGTCAAGAAACTTTACTAGTTCGGTTATCTTGTTCGGTTCCAAAAGGAGTAACTTAGTTTGGTTGAAAACTAGTTCGGCTCAAGAGGAGAATACTAGTTCGGCTCAACAAAAAAAAACTAGTTCGGCTCAAGAGGAAAATACTAGTTCGGCTCAACAAGAAAAAACTAGTTCGGTTCAACAAGAAAAAACTAGTTCGGCTCAAGAAGAATACTAGTTCGGTTAGTCTGGTTCTGTTCAAGCTAACAACAACTCGTTCGGTTCCAACTAATAACAACTCGTTCGGTTCCAACTAAAATAACTCGTTCGGTTACAACTAAAAGCAACTAGATCGGTTCCACTGGTTCGGTTAACTCGTTTGATCTTCTAGTTCGGTTCCAACAGACAAGACTAGTTCGGTTGTAACTGAGACGAAACCCAAATTTTTAAAACTCAAAAAGACACATTTTTGATTGGTTATTTGCAAAAAATCTTGTACAACTAGTGTTACTAACCCTATAGAAACAAGAAAAATGACAACTTTAAGGTTTTTAAGCCGAAAAATTTTAAATCAAAATTTTGCTCTTTGTAAAGGTTTTGAACACAAATCAAAAGACAAACACAAAAACTAAACACACCACTCTATGGCTCTTGATACCAATTGAAGAATACTAGTAATCTTTAATATTATATAAGTAGTTACATGTGCTATCTTTCGGGGCTAACATAATTAAAGATGTCATGACATTGACGTTCGAGGAGTTAGAACTTTTAAATCGTAATCCAACAACATCGTCGATACGCCATCCGAAGAGGCCTCATTATGAAACTCCCTAGTAATATATCACTTTGATAACCACACAATATTCTATATAGCAATAATCATCCGACCTAATCATTTTATTAAAATAATATTTATAAAGTGAAAACGATATAAATATACTTTTCGTAAAAATGACCTATTTGGTCGTTTTAAGCCCGTTGATTGCGTTTCTTACGTCCACGACTTCGTATAATACGAGCGAGATCAAAATATTACATTTAAGTTTTAAAGAATCTGTGATGAATAGTAAAATTACTGTTCACAACAGCTCAGTTTTGTCGTTTTAGCTTTAATTGGCGTAAACTTGTAATCGTAATAACTATATTCGTTTTAGAATCCCGATTTTCAGTAGATTCCTTGAGTACGTTTTTGTTATTAAAAGAAGGTATATATATTTTATAAAGATAATTTCACTGATGAATAGTGATTTTACTGTTCAAAGTTTATAAAATTACTTTTATAAACTTAATTATCGAAAATGCCGTAATTTACTCGTTATAGTTCCGTTTTGAACGATTCTTGCGTGTACGATCTCGTAATCAAAAGTTATATCATATTTTAGGTGTTCTAAACTCCAACCTACTGCCATGAATAGTAACTTTCTATAAAAATAGTTTTATAAAGTATTTATAGTTGTAAACTCGTTTTTAACGTATCTTTTTCGTTATAGATCGGTATTTCAAGTATCTTATCATGTATGGAAGTCGTCACGAGGCGTATTTATTTTTATAAAATATCATAACCTACTGTCCAAAATTCCGAATTTTGACAGCCCAAAGTTATCATGTATGTTTCTTTATAAAAAACCTTGTTTTTTATGTATTATTAACTTAGTAGTTTTTTAACTATAAAAACTCTTATACCATATTTTTAATATTGTACTTATAATAAAGTCCTGAATATCATCCCTAGTCCATATACTTTCATTTAACAATTTGAACATCCTTTTACTTCATTAATTTTCACATGTGAAGTTTAAAGAAACATTATAAACCCAAATTTGTCATAAATATGTTTATACTTAAACTATAGGAGTTAAGCCATACTTTATATTTACTTTTCCATGATATTTATAACATTAGGACATGAGAATAAGTGTATAAATTAATAAACTCAAATAAAAATCCATTTTATACATTTAAAAGTCATTAGTGGTGATTATGGCTATATATAACATGTAATACATAGAATCATAAGAAAGAAAAGTATAAAGAATTTAAGAAAACCTTAGTGATGATGTAAGAGATGTGAAATGAGTTCTAAACCCGTGTTTAGATTCAAAAATAAAGCTTCAAAGCTTATAACCCAAGATTAGGTTTTCAAAACCCTAATCTTTCCTTTTTCTTGAAAATGATGAACCAATGCTTCCCAACACCTTAGAATACCTTAAGTATGTTGTGTATAGGGTTGTATATACTTAGAATTTCAAGTTATGGATTTTGTTTTGTGGCTAAAGTATGCCGTGAGTTTTGGAGAAGAAAAGGAAGAACAAAATGAAGTTTTTGATAAGTATAAAAGAGTATGAACTTACTCATGCATGCAAGCCTATTTATAGTATAAATATCTTGTTAACTTAACCCTAGTTACTTTCTAACCCTAGTTAAGTTAAGCATGACAAGTTTGATTAAATGTGTAAGAGTTTACTTTATGTAATATCTAGATATTATCTAGATATTATATAAAGTGATGACTATTGTTCCAATCTCAAAAATTTCGGCATTTTATGTATATATGTAATGTTATTTTAATTATTTTGAGTATTGGGTATAAACGTGGGTATTTGTTTAGGCGTAGTTAGGTTTTAGAACTTCCGGGTATGCCTAAACGTATTTTATTATGAAACGTAAGAATTTTACGTAGCCAATAAAAATAAAATGAACAAAGTCATTAATTATCCTCATAATAATCATATAACACTTGCTTGATGTAAACATTTAATTGTTTAATGCCCGTTTACATTGTATGATCATTTTCAGTCTACGCGATTTAGCTTAACGATTAAAATTAAAAGTGAACGCGTACGAGAAAAAAAAATATAGTGAAATTAAATAGTATTGTAAATGACCTGAGAATACGGAATGTTACAGTCCTTCCCCGTTAAATGAGCCTTGTCCTCAAGGCTCAAGTTGCGACATTTGACGAAGGTACGGGTTCGGAGAAAAGATGCGGATATTTTATCCGGAATTGGTCTTCTCGTTCCAGGTATAACTCAGCTTCCCTTGCCGAGAGTTTTCCCAACGAACTTTTGACTAATGGGAATTCTTCTTCGCTTTAGCTTTCTTCACATCTCGTTCGCACCCCAAACCCCCGAAAAAAAAGTTTTTTTCCCTATTCAAAAAAAGAGGTTCTTCAACAAAACGAAGATTTTCATCAATCTCGATCTCATCCAAAGGCACTTGAACATCTGGCTCCGCCAAACATTTCTTGAGGTTTGACACATGAAACGTGTCGTGAACAAAACTTAGCTCCTGGGGTAACTTCAGCCGATAAGCCACCGGTCCAACACGCTCGATGATTTCAAATGGTCCGACATATCGTGGTGCTAGTTTTCCTTTCTTACCAAAGCTAACACTCCCTTCCATAGAGATAACTTCAGTAACACTCGGTCTCCAACTTCGAATTCAAGAGTGCTTACGTCTCATATCCAGCAAGCTTTTTCTGGCGACTTCTTGCCGTTTTCAATCTTTCCTTGATTTGAAAAATCTTTTCAGTCGTTTCTTGCACAATTTCTGGTCCAATAAGCTGACTTTCTCCAACTTCAGTCCATATTACGGGGGATCTACATTTCCGCCCGTACAGAGCCTCAAATGGTGCACACTTAATGCTTGTGTGGTAACTGTTATTATAAGAAAACTCAATCATGGAAAGATGATATCCCAAACTGCTCACCAAAATCCATACACAGGCTCGAAGCATATCCCCCAGTGTCAGAATAGTAACGCTCACTCTGACCGTCGGTCTGAGGGTGGTAAGCTTTACTCATTCTAGTCTTGTACCCAATGCTTCCTGAAGAGCTTGCCATAAGTGTGACGTGAATCGACCATCACTGTCTAAAATGATTGACACCGGCACACCATGTCTCGCTACAATCTCGTTTGACAAAGGACTTTGCCAGCTTCTCGGTTTTGTAGTCCTCACGAATAGGTAGGAAATGAGCCGACTTGGTCAGTCTATCCACAATGACCCAAATCGTATCATACCCACTGCTGCTTTTAGGAAACTTTGTGATAAAGTCCATTGCTAACTTTTCCCATTTCCACTCAGGAATTCTGTTGCTGGAAAAAAAAAAAGAAATGTCCTGAGGTTCTGTGTTCGGCTTTAATTCTTAGAGCAGTTAAGACATCTGCTAACTACTCAGCAATGTCTCTCTTCATACAGGCCACCAATACAAGTCTCTCAGATTCATAGTACAATCTTATCTGCACCCGATGTACTGATATCTAGATTTATGAAGCTTCTATCCATGATAATTTCCTTCATCTCCAATTGATGGAATCAGATACGATTCAAAGAATAAATTTCACCATCAGCTCGATGCACAAAGTGTCTTTCTAATCCTCCTTAGCCATTCAGCTGGGCTTTGAGAGTCCTGGAAGCTTCGCTCTGTGCTTCCAAAATCTTAGTCTTAAGTCTAGAATGAATAGTAATACTCATAGCACGTACTCGTCTTGGCTTGAGTCTTTCTTTTCTGCTCAAGGCATCTGCCACCACATTGCCTTCCTGGTGGTATTTGACTCGCAATTCCATTAATCATCAAAAGCTCTATCCACCGCCTTTGGCGCATATTCAACTCCTTTCAGATCGAATATGTACTGGAACTCTTTGTGGTCAGTGTAATGATGACACATTTTCGTACCTAAAGATAATGTCTCCCAGATTAAGATCACAACACCACCGCACCTAATTCCAGGCTCGTGGTGTATAATTATTCTCATGTATCTTCAACTGTTCCTTGAACGCAAATGCTATCACTTTGCCTTGCCTGCATTAGCACGCCACCCAAAACCTTGTTTTGATGCATCACAATAGACCACAAAGTCATCGGGTCCATCGGGGAGTCTAACCAGAGCATGCATAATTCTCCTTCAAGAATTTTGTAAAGCTTCCCACTTGTTTATCTCCCCACACATATGCCTATTCTTTTTGAGTTCAACAGGGTGAGGGCTTTGCGATCTGGAGAAATTTTCGATAAACCTTCGTAGTAACCTGCCAATTCCTAGAAAATGAACGATTTCTGTTGGTGACTCAGGGTCCCTTCCAGTTCTGGACCGAACTCAACCTGCTATGATCCACGTGATACCATTTTCGTTGACCACATTTCCTAGGAACTGAACTTCCTTCAACCAAAATTCGCACCTTTGAAAATTTGGCTACAACATCTCCGTCTTGAGTAAGTCTAGAATTGTCTTCAGGTGACTTCGTGCAACTTCTTCTGACTTGGAGTAGATTAAAATGACCGTCAATGAACACAATTAACGAATTTTTCTAAATACGGCTTGCAGATCGCGTTCATTAAGTCCCCAAAATAATGCTGGCGCGTTTGTCATCACCAAATTGCATGACTGTGAACTCAAAGTGCCATATCGGGTTCTAAAGCGGTTCTTCCGGTATATCTTTCTTCTCGGTGACTCTCAACTGATGAATATCCGGAACGAAGATCTATCTTGGAGAATCAACACGCACCTTGTAATTGATCAAACAAGTCATCATTCTGGAAGAGGGTAACGGTTCTTTATAGTCAACTTGTTTAGTTCCCTGTAGTCAATACACATTCTCATCGAACCCGTCCTCTACTTGACAAAGATTACGAGGTTGCTCCCATGTGAGTGAACTTGTCGATATAAAACTTCTCTTGAGTTCCTTTTGAGCTGATTCGACAATTCTAACATTTCTGAAGGTGCTAATCGGTATGGAATCTAACAACTGGTAATGGCGCCATGTGATCAGATCGAGGCGAATTCTACCTCTCGCAAATGAGTAAAACCCAACAAGATCATCTGGAAATACTTCGGGGAAATCTCGGACAATGCGGATGTCATCAAGCTTTTTCTCATCAGCCTTGATACATGCAAGTGATCCAAGATCCTTTTCCGGCCTCTCGCCTTGAACTTCAAGAATCTCGCCATTCGGAAGAGGAATACGGACAATCTTCTCATAACAATCGATGAGAGCTCGGTAGTATGCCAACCAATCCATTCCAAAGAATAACATCAAAACCTTCCTATTTTGGGTTGGCAACAAGTCTATTTTGAAGACGTGATTTAATAAGACTAAGGTGCAACTACATAAAATGGTATTGGTGCTAACAACTTTTCCGTCTGCTAATTCGATTTCATAATTAGTGTTCAAAGCGGTTGGGGCAATATCAATAAAAGGCGTAAACGCAGAAGATACAAAACTCTTCTCAGCACCAGAATCAAAGAGAATACAAGCGTAGTGATCATTAAGGAGAAACGTACCCGTGACCACATTCGGATTCTGCTGCGGATTTTCAACCACCACATAAGCTCTAGCACGAGCTCCATCATTCTGCTGGTTCCTTGCTTTTGGACACTTGTCCTTGAGGTGTCCTTTCTCACCACACCCGAAGCATGTCATATTTTGCAGGAAGTTATTACCTGCACCCTGGACCCCGAATCTACAATCCTTCTCTTGGTGACCCAATTTTTGACATTTCTGGCACCTTTGAGGACACGGTCCATGATGATGTAAGTTGCATCGATTGCACTTTGGTAAATTTCCAGCATAAATCCTTCCTCCAGCTGGGGTGCAGCATATGCCCTGACAGGTTTTCCTGTCTCCTAATTTGTTGCAGGGTAATTTGTTGTTTCGTGCGGTTCTGGTTTGTTGTTGTTGTTAGTTGTTGTAGTTTATGGTTATTGTTATTGGGTTGTTTCCTTTGGATTCTTCCTTTCACTTTTATTACATTCACTAATTCTAGCATCCTTACCCTGAACTGATTGCTCGAACCCATGCACGGGCCATGTTGAATGCCACATGCAAGGACGCAGGTTTAGAAGAAATCATAATTCCATTGATCCTTCAGGAAACCCACGTATGTACTTTCCAATCTTCTTGCATTCAGTGGTCATCAATTCAGACACATCAGAACTAGTTCTTGAAGCGATTGCTGTAAAGCCTCGAAAACATCTCCTTCAGAGTCTCGAGTCCAGAGATCTGCTCCATTCTTTTTCGAATTTCGATGTTATTAGCTGGGCAGTATTTCATTCGTCATCATAGCTTTCACGTTGCTCCAGGGGGATCTGATTTAGCATTATCGAGTCCCAAAGTCTGGAACATTTCCGTTCCACCAGGTTAGGGCACAAAACCCTCGAACGTTCACATAAGCGCACTTCACTTTGTCATCTTCAGCACATTTTGCAAATCTCAAACACTTGCTCTATCATTTCGAACCCAACGATTCAGCCGACAACGCTTCAGTCCCCTTGAAAGAGTAGGCTTGCAGTTCATAAATGTCTTATAACTAAACAACCCTTTATCTCTGGCACAACAATCCCTCCAGTATTTGTTGATCCAGATCCACCAGTATGCTTTGAGTCAGCTCTAAGTCTTTTCAAAATTTTTCAATGGCTTTGGCCAACACGCTTTCCACTATCTTCTAATAGAATTCTATCTTAATTCTCGCTGGGCGGACATGATTCAGGGAAACAAAGTGGTATAATTCTTAAGAATTTGTAAAGGACAATGCAGAGTTATGGATATGATAATGTATGGAGAAAAGAAAATAGTATAGGATGAAGTAAATAATCACGAATACTCAGGGTATTAAAGGACTGAATAAGATAGATATTGATATGCAAAAGATAGGCGTAAGGAGATCGACAAATAAACCAAGATTTTATATAATAAGGTTATCATATATAATGGCAATAATGATAATCAAAAAGCCATAAGGATCAGGGAATACTCGCGTGTGGATATCTGGATAGCGATGAAGGATTCTGTAAATTTGAAAATGAAAGAAAAGAAAATCTTTAAACATTGTAGTTATAGACATAGGTATAGAAAATACCTAGTTCCCAATAACCTTGGCTCTGGTACCATCTGTAACAACCCCCAAAATCAGGTAGCAGCGGAATAGTAACATTGGGGTGCTACTTCAAGTACAACAAACAAGATATAGGAAATGACCAAGAATGGACGTTTTAAGATAATATTTCATTTATAGCAAAATATCAGAGTTAATACATTAGGTCCCATAAGTTTTTTTGATGTCATAAACATCCAACATACATTTAAACAAAATCTCAAAAGATGACTTAAGTTTTATGTAATACAAAAGTTGCATATTATTTAGATTAAAAACACAGAATCCTCTTCATTGATATCCGCCACGGCTCCCCTTCAGTCCTTCATAACCCTAGGACCTGAAAATGACATGCTAAAATCAACACAAAAGTTTGAGTGAAATCATAGTATGTTGGTAAATTGGTGGACCACAAGATCAGAGTAATAATGGACTCTAAAACACATTTATTGGTCCAAAACGTTTAATTATTGCACTAAGCTCATGAACCCGAAGCCTTAACAAGTTGTGCCCTACAATTGTATAGGATGCTGCCAAACAACCTAAAAGTTCTCCAATGTTAAATGCACCATGGTCAACTTGTGACCAGAAAAAAAAAAATTTTTTTTTATTTTCCAGGTGGGGATTGTCATCCTATAGATCTATCCACAACACTCGCGCTCACTACAATACAATTGACGTTCATGATATAGTGGGGAAACTTAATTGGCAATAAGTGGTAACTTAGGCAAGCTATTCAGCATAATCAGGATACATACAGATTAAAACACTTTTGAAACCTTAGAAAAACACTTGTTGTCCAATAGTATAAAATAATCAATGTAATTCACCCGCTAAGGGTAGAGTTTGTAAAACAATTAAGTAGTAAAAAGGGGGCTATGAACTCACCTTGAATACTGATAGTCCAATAATCACAGATAAAAATGTCACGCAAAAAGTTTGATGCAACCTATTTAAATTAAGGTCGAATAAGTACCGAGTACTTCAATTTATAACATTCAATATAATATTATAGTAGTTACGTTGTGCTATCGTTCGGGCTATCATAATTAAAGAGGTCATGACATACGTTCGATGAGTAGGATACTTTAAAATCGTAAATCCAACAACATCGATCGTACGCCATCCGAAGAGGCCACATTAATGAAACCTCCCTAGTAATATGAGCACTTTGATAACCACTCAATATTCTATATAGCATAATCACCGACTAACCGTTTTAGAAAATAATAGTTTATTAAAGTGAAAACGTATTATAAATAAACATTTCGTAGAAAATGACCTAATTTGGTCGTTTAAGCCCGTTGTATTGCGTTTCTTACGTCCACGTCTTCGTAGTAAGACGAGCGATCCCAAATATTGACATTTTCAAGTTTTTAAGATCTGTGAAGAATAGTAAAAATTACTGCGTTCGACATACACTCGTTTGTCGTTTTAGCTTTATGCGTAAACTTGTAATCGTAATAACATATGTCGTTTAATCCCGATTTCATTGATTCTTCGAGTACGTATTTAGTTATTAAAAGAGGTATTATATTTTTTAAAGATAATTTCCCTGTAATAATGATTTTAACTGTTCATAGTTTATAAAAATTACTTTTATAAACTTTAAGTATCGGAAATGCCGTAATTTACTCGTTATTTTTGAACGATTCTTGCGTGTACGATCTCGAAATCAAAAGTTATATCATATTTTAGGTGTTTTAAACTCCAACCTACTGCCATGAATAGTAACTTTCTATAAAATAGTTTTTTATAAAGTAATTTATAGTTGTAAACTCGTTTTAACGTAACTTTTCGAGTTATAGATCCGTTTTTCAAGTTTCTTATCATTATGAGAATCGAACTATGCGTATTATTTTTTATAAAATATCAATAACCTACTGTCCAAATTCGAAATGGACACCCCATAAGTTTCATGTATGTTTCTTTATAAAAATCTTGTTTTTTTATGTATTATTAACTTAGTAGTTTACTATAAAAACTCTTATAACCATATTTTTAATATGTGGTACTTATAATAAAGTCTAATATCATCCCTAGTCCTTATAATTTCATTGTAACAAGTTTAACCCTTTTACTTTCATTAATTTCACATGTGAAGTTTAAGAAACATTATAAAACCCTAATTTGTCTAAACATGTTTATACTTAAACTATAAGTTAACATACTATTTATATTTTACTTTTCCATGATATTTATAACATTAGGACATAAGAATAAGTGTATAAATTAATAAACTCAAATAAAAATCCATTTTATACATTTAAAAGTCATTAGTGGTGATTATGGCTATATATAACATGTAATACATAGAATCATAAGAAAGAAAAGTATAAAGAATTTAAGAAAACCTTAGTGATGATGTAAGAGATGTGAAATGAGTTCTAAACCCGTGTTTAGATTCAAAAATGAAAGCCACAAAGCTTATAACCCCAAGATTAGGATTTCAAAACCCTAATCTTTCCTTTTTCTACAAAATGAATGGAACCAATGCTTCCCAACCCCTTATAATACCTTAAGTATGTTGTGATATAGGATGTATATGACTTAGAATTTCAAGATATGGGATTTTTGTTTTTTTGGCCACAAATATGCGTGGATGTTTTGGAGAAGAAAAGGAAGAACAAAATGAAGTTTTTGATAAGTATAAAAGAGTATGAACTTACTCATGCATGCAAGCCTATTTATAGCATAAATATCTTGTTAACTTAACCCTAGTTACTTTCTAACCCTAGTTAAGTTAAGCATGACAAGTTGATTAATGTGTAAGATTTTAGCTTCTATGTAATATCTAGATATATCTAGATATTATATAAAAGTGATGACTATTTGTCCAATCACAAAAATTTTCGGCGTTTTTTATGTATATAGTAATGTTATTTTAATATTTTGAGTATTTGGGTAAAAACGGGGTATTTGTTTAGGGCGTATTAGGTTTTAGAACTTCCGGGTAGCCTAAACGTATTTTATTATGAAACGAAAGAATTTTACGTACCAATAAAAAAAAATGAAACAAAGTCATTAATTAACCTCATAATAATCATATAACACTTGCTTGATGTAAACATTTAATGGTTTAATGCCCGTGTAACATTGTATGATCATATTCCATCAGATCAACGCGATTTAGCTTAACGATAAAATTAAAAGTGAACGCTTACGAGAGAAAAAAAAATATAGTGAAATTAAATAGTATTGTAATTACCTGAGAATACGGAATGTATCCAGTGGCTTTATGATAATAGATCCCTAATTATTAGGAATATATAATGCAAGTGATACACTCATAACCCTAATTTAACTCATCAAAACAAACGCAGTCAAATTTCCATCTTGTTTCCACCCTTATCTCTCCCTTCTGAAACTCAACATTAACGGACCACAAAAACATAAGCAGATTCCAAACACTTCATCCCATACACAGCCACAGATAGAACAAGCCCTTTCATTGTTATTCAATCCCATCAAAACACACCCCTACTTTCGAACCCCTTCAATGATTATGCTCCAAGACATCGTGCACCAAAGAAGAAAAAAATAAGCCATCAATAATCCTTGAGGGTCTTGGGTAGGTTTGACTCGTTTTCGTTTTAGAAGTTCTTGGTAATTGAAACAAATCAAGATTATAACCCAAGTATTATAAATCAACTTTAATTTACATAAATTGAATGAAGGTAGATCTTTCTTTTTTTTGTTTTCGTTGAGTCATGAAGTTGTTGTTTGCGGAGATGGAGTGATGGAAGATAACTGTGACTATGAGATTATTAGGATTAGTTGGATTTTGTGTTTTTGTGTTAGCTGTATTGATGTTGTTTTTTATAGTTGTTTGTAAGTTGATGTGGTTTAACAGTTTGTACTTTAATTTCTCATCTTTTTTCTTGACTGGGTCAACTCGGTAATTACCGAGTTGACTCAATATGGGTTTATGCGTATTTCGCTTACACAAGTCAAAGCATATTTTGCACACCAATCTATCATATTTTGCTCTATTTGAAACAAAACAGACAGAGTAACATTTTCGAAAAATGTAAATATTTCGCTCAGAATACGTCATGAAATATTTTGCTTTAACCTGTATTACATATTTCGCTCCTGTTAACATAAATCGCTTGCACATTTCTCTTGACATACATAAATCGCTAGCTTCATAACATATTTCGATGCCTTTAAATATAAGGTGCTTATTTCGCTGACTTCCAAATAAGCCCAGAAAATAAGTACCAAAATAAGCAGATCTGAGAATAGACATGGACGAAGTAAGTAGAAACAGACCCAAAAAAATGAGACACGAAGTTGTCCTATTTTTAGATCTAAAAATAACACAACCATAAAAAAATGGCAAGACAGAACTAAGACAGATTTATCATTGAATCGTGACAAAGGACAAAGAGGACAGATTTGAGACCACCAACCGGACCATACATACACAACCGACCTAAGATCGAAACCGAGGCTCTGTTACCAATTATAGAAACTAAAGAAATCATAGATCCGGTGGTCGGGGAGACTCAAACTACAAGATAGCCATTTCTAGTGAGAGAGTGTAGAAAGAGAAACAAATGTGTAAAATGAATAAAGAAAGAAAATGTTACAAGAGTCTTAACCCCTCCATGGCTTCCATGGAGGGGTATTTATAGTCCATATGCATCTAAAATATACAAGATTGCCTATTCTAGTCCCTGCGTATGCGACTATGATAAACTATGGTAATTTCGTAATGTCGTGACATAAAATGAAATCCTAACACGTAATTATAAATCCATTTAAATGGTTAACTTTTTAAAACTAAAATCTTGTTGATGAGATTTTGTTATATTAAGTTTAATCCATAACTTTTTATTGTTAAAAAGACTCGAATTTCATTATTTTTAATTTCTTATTTATTATAAAATCTCAAATATAATAAATATTATATTTTGATGTTGATTGATTAATTAAATTATGAGAAAATTCTCAAAGGAGACCATGTGCCATATGTGCTAGCACTCTATAACACAAAAAATATTTTTGAGCCAAAATAGCATAGGCGACTGGGAACTTAAGAAGAATTTGACAAGTGTTCATTTTTATTATTTAAGTACAAGTCACCCACGGGGAAAACTGACGACTTGAGAATATTTAGCTCTTGCAAAGTAAAAAAAGGAATAATTAAGTAACAATCGCCCTTGTTAAATCATCATACTGTAACAAGTATGAAAGGAAATGCTGTAATAATTATTTTTTCCTTAAACTGTATGTGTTTTGAAAAACAATTATTTAAGACGAGTGGATACGGTATTCATGTTTTTAGTCAAAAATGGCTCTACCTTTAACATCCATTTTATCAATAATTTAAAGAAAAATCCAAAAAGAGTCCAAACACCGTAAGGCTTTAAAACACTATAACCAAAAACATTAAGACAAAATAGCCCAGACTACCTGTAACTTAATATTCCTAATTTACTATGCAAGTAAAAAATATTCTTAAGTCGCCCAGTTTCCGTGTGGGTGACTTGTATTTAAATAATAAAAAAAATGAACACTTCTCAAATTCTTCTTAACTTGCCTAGTCGCCCTATGCTATTTTGACTCAAAAATATTTTTTGGGTTATAGAGTGCTAGCACATATGGCACGTGGTCTCTTTTGAGAATATTCCCATAATTTAATCAATCAATAAACATCAAAATATAATATTTATTATATTTGAGTTTTTATAATAAATAATAAATTAAAAATAATGAAATTCGAGTCTTTTTAACAATAAAAAGTTAAGGATTAAACTTAATATAACTAAATCTCCTCAAAAGAATTTTAGTTTTAAAAAGTTAGCCATTGAAATGGATTTATAATTACGCTAAAAAGAGTCCAATGTTACAATATTTATGATTTATGTATGATTACATATCTATAAAATTTAAGTTTTTGCAATAAATAAGGAATTAATTAAATTGCTTTACTAAAGAATCATTGCAATGAATAAAAAATTAATTAACATTAATGATTAAATTGATATAATTAAATTTCATTAATAAGTAAAGATTTATGTCACAAAAACAAAGCTCTTGATGACTAAGCTAACCAAATTAATTTATCTTTAATTTAGTATTCAATGTTATAATTATATTGGGACAAATAAATGAAATACATATGAATTTTTCAAACTATGCATTATATAGTATGCGAATATACATTAGGCATAAAAGTTACATTAACATGTTATGTTGCAGTTTTGAAAAATTTTAAGGAAAAAAAAACATACATACCCTAAACATCTCCTCAACAAAAAAAACAATTTTAAAAAGGTCAACCATTAAAATGGTTTTAAAATTACCATTAAAAAGAGTTCAATATTACAGTATTTATGATTTTTGTATGATAATATACTAGCAGGGTACCTTGTGATTAAAGTCTAGCCATCAACAAAATAAAATTGATGAGTTGATTCACTCGAGAACAACAAAAAGAAAATGCTCATTGGTCCAACCCGGTTCACCCGTGTATAAGTGTTCACTTGTTTTTTACCAGTGCTAGCCGAACATGTGGCAACTTCGGTTCTGGGTTGAACCGGTTGGTCAGGTCTGGTTTCAAAACCATGTGTACCATCACATGTGCTTTATTTGTTTCTACAATATGTATAATAACATGTGTTTTTACTTTTAGGGGTGTTTTAAAAATAACAACATTAGTAATTTAGATAATTTATAATTTTGTGATTTAGTGTTTCCTGATGTTTAATTATAATGTTTTTAATTAAAGGAATAGCTTATCGTACAATTTGGCACTTTTTTACATTACTTAATCTTTTTTGCATTAAATTACTTAACTATGGTGAAAGGTTGTGGTGAAATGTTACATTAAAGATTGTATAATGTGCATCAATACTTGTATTACTTAATTTTTTAGATTGAACCAAAAGAGAAATGCTAATGTGCTTTATATGTAGTAGAGGCAAAATATGTTCTTTGATGATTAACCACGCTTTATGATATCATATTCATACTTAAGTGATTTCACGTTGGCATGTAAACTTACGACTAAATAACTTGTTTACGAAAACTTTTACGTAGGTATAAACATTATATTTGTTTATAACAATGACTGTTCTATCAAAGTGAAAAATAAAATGTTTGTGGTATTTATTTAAAAAAATGGGTAACTATCAAATTATTGTTACTCGTAAAACAAATATATACCTTGAATTGGTTAATTCCAATTAATATGATTCCAAAGAGAGAGATAAAAAATCTTCCAATATTATTGATCAATAAGTATGTTTGGCAAATGAGATAATTGTATTAATATATTTGTTAAACAATACAAATATTTTATTTAAATTAATTATTATTAATCAAGACCTGCACATAAGTTAAGCTAAAGATTCACTAAGTGAATGAAATTTGAGTGTGCCATCGTTGGCAGGTGTAATGATGGAATCATGAGCCCCATTTTACATCTTCAACACGCCTACAACCCCTTAACTTTGTGTCCCAGCAAATGAACGTTGAAAACAGTCTCGAAACACTCTTTTTCCTTAAATCAATCCTTCAAAAGAAAAACCACATTATCATACAAAGTAATGCATTCATGAAGTGACTTCAACAGACTAGGAGGTCCACGTTTCACTCTCTGGAACTGACTTAGTGTCGCTATTGAATTGCTTCTGGCGACATTAATGGATATGTTTGCAAGGACTTTGACCTTTTTTGCAAACTTGCTACTAACGTCGGATTTTAAAACATTTAAGCAAAAATTAACATCGTCTTGTTCATTACAAACTTTATTGACCAATTCGTATTCTTCAACACCGAAAACATTTGATAGGAATATAGGAGAAATAAACAAGAAACATAATATGATTTTTTTGGATGAGAAAGAATTAGCAGCCATTGTTATTGTTACAAAAGCCAGTACGATGTTTCTATTTGGTGATTACAAGGATATGAACAAGAACTCATATTTATAGCCAACTACATACTACAATAATTAATATGGTGTTTATGAAAGATTGATATTGTTCCTGGAATAGTGGTCAACATAAGCTAGTTAATCTTAAATATTAAATGTAATGTAATTAAATGTAATACTGACTTTATTATAGTATTTTTGTAATATGTAACCACTCTCTTGCTTTTTACATAATAAGAGAAAAATGTTTTGAATCAATTTATTATTTTATTGGTCAAAGCTCAATTGCAACCCTGAACCCTGAACCCTGAACCCTAAACCCTGAACCCTGAACCCTGAACCCTAAACCCTGAACCCTGAACCCTGAACCCAAACCCTAAATCCTTGAATGCTAAACCACTGAACCCAACCCTAGAACCCTGAACGCTAAACCCTAAACCATGACCATGACCATGAACACTGAACCCGGACCTGACCCATAGAACCATGAACCCTAAACCCTAAACCCCAAACCCCAAAATCATTAAATTTCACATGCATGGTTCTCTACCTAACAGAACTCAACTATGTCTTTGGTTCATTACCCACCGTACTAGAACCTTTACAATGAAAAATATTTTGAACATTGCCTTCTGAGGTGACATTTTCTCCTATTTAGGTTGCAATTGGAACTATTTCTTCGTCAACTGACTTAATGCACTTACTCAAAAATAGCTCCTTCATTACCTTCAACATTATAAAGGCCCCCCTCTGTTTTGATATCAAAAAGAGAATCTATTTCATTCAACATTTGATTCAAAGAACTGTCAACAATCAACTTCAGTTGAAGTTGTTTCTTTTTTAAACTATTGTTAAACCCTAAACCCTAAACCCTAAACCCTAAACCCTAAACCCTAAACCCTAAACCCTAAACCCTAAACCCTGAACCCTAAACCCTAAACCCTAAACCCTGAACCCTAAACCCTAAACCCTAAACCCTAAACCCTAAACCCTAAACCCTAAACCCTAAACCCTAAACCCTAAACCCTGAACCCTGAACCCTGAACCCTAAACCCTGAACCCTGAACCCTGAACCCTAAACCCTAAACCCTGAACCCTGAACCCTGAACCCTGAACCCTAAACCCTAAACCCTAAACCCTAAACCCTAAACCCTAAACCCTGAACCCTGAACCCTGAACCCTAAACCCAAACCATAAACCCCAAACCCCAAACCGCAAACCACAAACCCCATACCTAACCAAAATGAATAAATGACTCAAAGTATATTTGTATCATAGTAATATAACAAAAAGTATATAGAAATAATGTTATAATTTAGTGTTGTCGTGTGTATTGTATATTTTATGGATGATTCCAAGTTTAAATTTAATATTTTGCCTAACAAAAAAACCAAAGAAACAACAAAAAAATAACCCCCCAACCAAAAAACAAAAACCCCACCCCCAACAGAAAAACCCCCGCCCTCCAATAAAAAAAATACAGAGAAATCCCCCCTCCCACCCCCCTCAAAACCACAAAACAACCAAAACCAAAAAAACCCCCCCCAACCCAAACCCCCCCCCCCTCAACCACCAAAACCCAAACCCCCCCAAAAGAAAACCTCAAAAACACCCCCCCCCCCCCAGACCTCACCATAATGCGCCTACACAACACCCCCCCACCCCCCCCCCCCCCACAAACCAACCACAAAAACCTCAAAAAAAAAAAATCCCGAAACCCCCCCAACACAAAAACCCCCAACCCCCCCCCCAGCCAGACACCCCACCCCCACCGCCACCCCCCACCACAACACTATACCGGGCAGAGACCCCGCTCGTACGAAGATACCTGGTAATAATTGAGTCGCACCCATTAAGCTCATGATAAATCTATACAATTTTAATTACATATCTTGGTTATCTAATCTATGTTATTCAACTCTATAAACCTATGTTAAACCTAAGACATTCTAAAACCTAATTCCATAATGTGGAAAATGAGGGTTTTTCAGCTGATAGAACTGCACTGTTTGGGTTAGGATACAACAATCAAATCCAAGACACTAATACCCACCAAGCTAATAGACAAAATATAAAAGATCGGAACGGAACCATATATAAGAAAATACTGTAATAACCAAAATAAGTCCGATCAAAAAGTATGTATTGAATATTAAGTGCAAATGATTTCTTTCTACTGAGGTGGCATATCATTCTTAAGACTTAGGAGTTACATCATCCTAAGACCTAGACACATTAATTCTATCACAATTAAAGCATCCGCATAAAGTATCCTTATTTGCTGATTAATAACTATCTTAGGGATTAAACAATGGTGAACTTGATAAACCCAAGCTCAATAGACTTGAACCCACTTATTGCTTAGATGCAATTTATACACTAGTAGTCCACTTGTCCAACTATCCAATGGAATTAGAACGTTACTTGTTGAATTATCTAGGTCACCTGCTAGTCAACACGATCAATAAACCATTGACAATATCCAATTAACTAGTTAAGCCCGAAGCGTATCCTAGACACAGACTTAGAAGGATAATATTTGTGTAACTATTATTCTAGATGTATAAATTACTATATGGAGAGCTATCCCGGACTCTAGATCTGCTTGGTCCACTTCACTAGATCCAGTTGAATGATAGGTCGCATACAAAAGCGTGTAAACAAGTATAAATTGATAAACATAAACAAGCACTCAACGATAAATCAAGAAATCGAGATAAACAAATACCAAACATTCAGATCTTCATAATAATGGCTAATACCCGAAGGTATTAGCCTTCAAACGTCATAATAAATACAAGAGCAATTATTTAGCCAAGGTAAACTAACCGAGTTAACGAATGATACCAAAAACTAAACGATTACTAAAGTATATGGAATTACACGTTGTCTTCTATGGAATTGAATACGTTGCTCGACCTCTTCTGCTCTTTTTCTCCTCTGAAAATTAACTTTTGTGGTTTAGGTATCGAGAATATGATTTAGCACACTTAAAACTCGTTTTTGAGTTTTGTATTTATAGGTCTAGAAAGTCGTTGGATACGGCGTAATCAAGTATGGATACGGCGTATTGGGAATTACTTGGATGTAGGGACCACGTTGATATCTTCTGAATATTATATTGATTCCATATCTTGAATACGGCCGTATTGAGTCCTAGATACGCGTATAGATCTCATCCCTCTGTGGTCTTTGGATGAGTGCAAGCACAGATAACGCAATATCTTCCTTATGTATACGTCTATTGGTCATCAGAATAGTAATCTTCAAATATCCTTCATTTAAGCTCTAGAATGCACACCTTTAGCTATCTTTAACCAATTACACCATATTTACTGCAATTCTTTACATATAAAAGATTAAGTAACAATTCTTGCAATAACAATACAAAATGGGTTATTAATATCATAGGATAAATGTGCTATAAAAATAAGACGTTATTTATGTCATCACATATCCCCCACCTTGAAACCTACTTGTCTCAAGTAGCCTTTAGAAGTTTACCAAAAATGATCCCTTAAGGATATTTTTGTAAAGCACTTACTCGATCTATTACAAGTACACAACCAAACACCTCACAAAATAGGAGGATGAAAACACTCAAATCACTCAACTAATCTATGTGGTAACATGTAACTAATTCGCTTAATTGCTCAGTCATGATGAGTATTCTATCATAAGCTTGGCAAGGATACACATCTCCACCACTAAAGCCAAGGAGTAACAAGTTTATAAAGGTAAATATAGGTTTTTGTATGTTTAAGCGTATTGGGTTGATCATTCTACAAGTCTTTTCACCAGAAGTACCCATTCTAACAAGGCAGCTGACGCAAACATACACACCCGAACGCCGAGAAAGACATAGTGATGGATCACATCCTCATTCAAATTTACAAATGTTAGGATGACGTATGATAAAGGTAGAAACCATTTAACTTTCACCAAAAAGTCCACAGACCCAATGGTTTAATTATTTAGGAAAGGAGGGAAATAATTGTTGATAAATAAAAATCAAGAAACAAATAGATTAAGACTTAAGAATACAGTTGATATGAACACTTATTCCTCGTGACCATTATCATTACAAAGACACTACTATTTACACGTCTTGAACATAGATTAAAAAACAAACAACCTAAGTTGGGCGTTCCATAACCGATCAAGGGTGTGGGGGGCTTCCCAATCATCCAAAACATTTACATACTTTTACAAGTAAGTGGCGATAGCTTCACTTGTGACAATACTCTACATCGTTGATTTCTGACGTATCAACGAATAATCGGTCCCTTCGTAATAATTCCCTTACGGTAAAGCTTTTTGGCAAACGATTATCTCAAACTTCTTTCCTATTTTTTTGCATTTTTATTCTCATTTTATCGATTTTTTAATCTAACATATCATCAAATCTCGCTGTAAGTTTCACCATCTTTACGATCCATGAATAGTCCGGGATAATACCTTTTGGTAATACTTCGTCCTTCGGATTCACCATTATTATGACGGTAGTAAAATCACCTGAGCTTTTGACTACTAATAACACTCCCATATCAGATGAGCAAATTTCCAACCGCACCAAGATACAAAATACACAAGACTCGGATAAATACAAACTTACACTTTAAGGCCACGAGCAATTTCTATAAATTAAACTTAATCAAACGGGAGTTAAGGTGTAAGGGTGTAGCGAAACAAAAAGTTGGTGTTAAAGCCTAAAGTATTGCTCTACGGGTTGTTTCAGTGGATCATCACTCAAAAGATGAGATTGAAAAGGTTTAACGGAGTTAACTAACCGTGTAGTAATTAATAAGCAACATGTAACGGCATTTGGGTTGTAATCCTAAATTTACCCGAATTTAAACAAGTTACTCCTATTAATCCATAATACCATTATTAGTGGTCCGAATAAAATACCAAGCCAAGTTTCTAAAGTCCTACACATAACCGACACACTTATTTTTGTGGAATTTGCGTAAACAATTGGAAACCGAAAGGTTAAATCCTTACACTAACCTATCAAGGTATATTTTGGGGTTATGTATCAGTAAATATTACAAAAGTATGGTCTTTGAAATTTTTAAATTTGAGCATAATTTAACTTTATTATGAAAATTAGGACAAGTAACATTCTAATTCCACCCCCTATCTTGAAATTATACACGACCTCGTTTATATAAAAACATTAAAAACAGGAAATAAAAAGAATTAGAATGAGAAACTCCCCTGATATTTGCTCGTAGATTCTCCAAGTTGCGTTTATGAGAAAGATTGTGTGCTGAAAAAGCGTCTAAATCCTAGCACAAATAGACAACACCCATAGAATTCCAATAAAATATCATTCCACTAACTTGTCGATATTCTTTCACGAGGTCCTGCGTAAAATGATAGGGAAAAACAGTGCAATCCCTTCATCTTTGGTAACCTACGTTTTTAAATCTAAACTATACCTAAACAAACTAAAAGTACGAGGCCAGTCTGTGGATACTGCGCAGTCAATTAAATGAATAACGGGTATTCGCAGAACTGAAAAATAATGATTTTTAGTGCATGAAAATAAAGACTGAAAACGCCCAGACAATCAATACACCCGTATGGTATGGTGCGGATACTCCGTATTGAATCTGAAACAACTCGATAGCACAATTAAATAACATTCCATGGGTTGTCTCCCAGGAATCACATTTGTTTACAGCAAAGTCTTTAAGTTAGACTTTTCATCAGCTTCTGTTTACTCCAACTCATGCACGCTAATGTGGCCGCGTGTGAGCCATTCTTCAATCTTCGAATTTCGAATGTCAAATAGAGCCTATATACAAAACTCCCATTGTAGAACCCCTTAAGCTTTTAGTATGCCATGCAAATTCCATTCCTTTTATCTTTCTCATACCTTTAAGTAATGGTAGGAGTCTATTGCATTGTTCACTAGTGTGGCATTGTAAAACCTCGAGTGTGATGCAACCATTTTGGTAAGTTTACTTCAACATCAACCATAGTAAAGTGTAATAATCCCTTCGAACCGATTATGTTTTTAATCTAACTTCTCTTAAGAATGGTCTCAAAAAAAGAAAAAAAAAAAATTGGTGGGTGAATAACATCACCCATTCCATAATCACAGATAAGCCTCCATATCCTTCAAACTGCAAAGTCAGTCATAACAGAAAAGGTTCCAACAAAGATAAGTGATCGGTGCTAAACTACACCTTAAAATATATATAATTTATAATAAAATATAAAATAATATAGTAGAATAGTCTAGAATGAAATTAAAAAAACCAGACGTAGTATAGAATGTTCCCGGGTCCGTTATCCCCAACGAGGCTGGCGGAGAATCGATACAGTCTGAAGATTGGAGTTTTGAATGAGAAAAATGATTTGAGATGTGTGGAAATTTAAATTTAAACAATAACAAAACAAAACTTTAAGAAAAACCTGAAAAATTATTAAATTAAGCTAAACAACGAGAGCACGAATCCCGAACAAAGGTCAAAAGACATAAAATCTCAAATAAACCCTACAAAGAAATTTCACTCTAAACTACTCAGGGGACTAATAGCGAAGAATGAAAAAGACTAGACTAAAAATGGAGGCGTTGACCCATAAAACGAGTCAAGAAAAAACCGCACCCAAGCCCCGTTCTTAAAAAATCAAAAAGTTACAAAAATGACCCTGACGAAATTTTGTTTATTTTTCCTACAAACTATATGACTAAAGAAAATTTTCTAAAAAAGAAAAATATTTTTTTGACAATTTTTGTATTTTTTATGAATTTTTTAAACTTTTAACTAAATTAAAATGTAAAAAAATACTAAACGACTTTTAAAAAAAATCTGAAAAATTTACTAAACATTCATCACAATCAAATACTAACCTACGAAAAATAAGAAACCAAAAGTTTGCTTATAAATAAGCCCGCAAATAAGCTAGAACAGCTTATAGCCTAAATGGGTGAAAATGTGGTTAAATAAATAACCACTTGGGACTTTAATGAAAAAGTCCCAAGGGCGCAGCGGTAAGTGTGTGTATAAAGAGGGGATGTATCGAGGTAAGGCTTCGGGTTTCGAGTCTTGCTCACACCTGGTCAACCTTGGTCTTTCCCCTTTTATTTTATGAAAAACTTTTGTGAACCAAAGTTGTTAAGCTTATTGATCTTAACAACTTTCAAAAACTAACAACCTTTTGTAAAAAGCTAAGAATAAGCTGAAAATGAGCTTTTAAAAACGGACAAAAGCTTAAACAAGCTTAACAGCTTAAATTGGCTAAGTCTTTTTTTGGACACTTAAGCTGGAACTTAAACTAATAAGCTAAAAGGGGGACCTAACCTAACCTAGATAAGCACTAAAGGCTAAAATTTACCAACTAAATAAGCTTAAAAAGGGCTTATATTGACAGAAAGTTAACAAAGCTTAAAAGACTTAAGAGGCTAAGCTATTGGCCTGTTAACACTTAAATAAGCTAAGAAAATAAGAAAGTAAGCATGCACAACTAACTACACAAACAAAATAAGGCTCCTAGGACAATAATAAGCAACTTAGATACGCTTAATAAGCCAAAGATAGCTTAATACCACAACAGTACTACTAAAGATTAGTACTGTTGGTATGGTTATGGGCTTAAAAAAACCCTAAATAAGCTAGGACCAAGGGCAATATGCTAACTAAAGGCCTATTAACATACCTAGTGAGCAACTAAGGACTGAATTCAACAACTAATAAGCTCCTAATAAGCTAGAAAGAAAAATGTGCCATCCTACACTATGCTTAAAGTGAAACAGGTCAAAGTCCTACTTTAAGCTTAAAAATAAGCTACCTAGCATGCTACCTAAGGTCTGAAATTAGAGGAGCTTATCAAAGAGCTTATGGCCTCTTAAGATAAGCCAAAAGCTAGGGCTAAGGTTCACTAAAAAGCTAGAAAAGGTTGCTTAAAATATGGTGTCTAGCACCAGGGCAACTAAGCTAAAAACAAGGGGCTTAATTTGACAACTTATTTCAGCTGTCACATAGCTCAAAATTACAAAGTTAAGCTAAGTAACAGATTAAAAAGGGCTTAAGAAGACATAGCTCCAAATCTAATGCTTCAAAGATCAAAGAAACATGCTGAATTTGGAGATGGAAAAAAGGGCTTTTACTTGAAAAATGAAAAAGTAACACTGGCATTTTGACTGAAAAACAGTCAAATGACTCCAAGCACTTTTTTACAACTGGTTTAAACACACAATGACACTCTTTTTTAAGCCACAACTTAAGTTTACAATGGCTTAACCAAATAAGCCATTGTATCTTTTTTTAAAACCAACAGTTTAAAAGAGTGATTTAGGAAACTTTGAAAAACATTTTTTTAAACTTAAAAACCTTTTAAAAACAGACTTTAATAAGCTAAAAACTCAAGCCAAAGTCAACCATGTAACCCCAACCCATGACTTCCTTGTTTGACCCGTTTTCATACTTAACCCAAACACCCCCTTAATTTCTAATTTTTGAGAATTAAGCTAAATTATGAACTAAAAATTTATAAAAAACTAGAAACAGTTTAAGTATTATAATATAAAGCACAAATAAGCAAACTTGAGTAAGAAATAAGCAGTGATAAGCACTTAAATAAGCTATAAGCAATGTAACAGTAACAGAGAACTTAAAAACTTACCCAAAGTTCCAAATGCATATGTACTTTAAAACTAATCAAACACACCCTAGTCCTTTGTGGTTCAGAAATACACTTAACCCAAGGCTCATCCAAGTTTAGCCATGCTTCCTTTTTGCTTATCACCATAGATACCTTATAAGACAGAATTTCTAAAGAAATTTTAAACAATTTTTTCATTAATCTTCAAAATAGTATCCGCCCCTCCCCCCCACAAGGGCTTTTTTACAACATGGATTACAACTTTAAAAAGATTACAATGAACTTTTTTAAAAATTCTAAAATTACAACTAAAACTTAAAAAACTTTAAAAACTTAGATAAAAACTTCCCCCTTTCAAAATGAAAATCCTAAACTATTTAAAGACTAATAATCAGTTGCTCTTCTTTCTTGTTTGTTTAGTTTGTGTAAGAGGGATTTGAGAGTCTTCATCTCACCATCAATCTTGCTTGTGTGCTTCTTTGAGTTCATCCTAGCCTTCGAACAATCCGATTTGGTGAGGATTGCCAGCTGCAATTTGTAGCTGGAAAGCTTAGTGGAACGGGGGGGTGATGTTTACCCATGGTGTTGAAGGGATGCAAGGTAAAAGAGGGGGAGGTTAACCCGTGAGTTGTGTTGGGGGAAAAATAGGCGGGAAAAGGAGTTATAAAAGAAAGTGACAGGGTAAAGGGGGTGAGAGTTTTGGGATTTGCCACTTTTGGTCCCTCATGGTGTGTGTTATGTTTGCAAGTTAAGTCCAAGTGGGTTATAGAATTTTTTTGGCACTGGCAGGATTCACCCCCTCAAGGGTTGTATAACCAATTGCATCACAAGTCCTTGCGTGTACAAGTTTCTTGCCATTGGCAGTTTTGCCCCTTGTGGTTTAACTTTGGCAAATTGGCAGAATTTACCCTTCTCTTCTTTTTCTTGTTTCTTCTTTAAAACAAGATTGCCAATTTGGCAATTTTAGCCCCTTAACTTGTTTTTCTTCTTTTTGGCTTCGGGCTGTGGGGTTGACTTCTTTAAGACTTTTTCAGGCTTTTTGTTTGACTGGACTTTGTCTTTTTCCTGCTTTTCCATTCCGAGTCCGGTTTTGTCGTTTTGGCTTTGTTTTTCGTCCTTTTCTTAGATATCCGTTCCTGCACAACACAATTAGCAAAACAAGCATATATTTGGCATTTTAAGTCCGTTTTTTGGTTATTTTAGCTCGTTTTTAAAGGTAAAAGGTATGTGTAATTAAACACATACAAAAATCCCCCATAAACTAAGGTATTGCCCGTGTCCCTCACGCAATGCATGAAGTAAGCATTACCGAAACTAAGAATCTCAAATCCCCCTCGACTAATAACCTCTGAAAGTATCTAATGTTCGACAAGGGGAACTAAAGATCAATAGCTTCCGACAATTCTCGTTTTTCACTGTACACGACTCTCCTTAATATTTTTGGATTTTCTTTTTCTTTTCTCGAGACTACCATGTTGACTCCTTTATTATATCAACATTGGGATCATAGAATGAGAGACGCCCATAGAGTAATCTACGGATGTCCTGGCGGATAAATTCATCATCCCCGATTTTTCACTAGTTCCAAACCAAGCAATTAAACAAGTATCAATTGTCCAATTATAAGTCAAATGTTAAGCACTCATACATATACTTGTGAACTTTAGCTCCCAACATGGATATAAGATTTAAATTGTTGTGACTCATTTCAACTCGAATCATAGATCACTTATTTCCATAGCCGTATCAAGATGAAATCATGACTCAAAGCAACAACTGATTAGGACCTTGTAACTTATTTTAAAGAGCGAACTTTAATTGTAGAACTTTTTGCAACATTTTCATCACTATACTCATAACTTCTTAAAGCTAGGAATGCGTTGCTTAGTTTGAACACCTACCTAGCCTCACTGCCCTAGTATGATATCACAACAACTACCGGTGTTCTTATACTAAAACCACCCCGTTACTAGCGTAATTAGGAAATCACATCAACACCTTCTTCCTAAAATTGCTAAGGATATGTATCATAGTTTGAACCCTCACCTAACCTCGCTTCCCTGGTGAGAAATCACAACACACAAATCCCTAGAAGTAAAGTGTCCATAGTTTTTAACCCACCGTCCGTGGTTGGCGGAGTGGGATATCATGACACATCTTTTTTTACTTTTCCATATAATCAAATAGTATGCTTTACTTTGCAAAATTACAATATTTTTGCATTCATATTTCCATTCATGCTTCTTTGGCATTTTAAAACTTTCAAATTACTAAGAACATAAAAATCTCGCTTTAAAGAATCAAGTTTTCAAATTTGAGCTTCTTTTTTCTAAAAACATGATTGACGTAGTTGAATTAAATGAGCACGATGATTAGGTGGATTAGAAGCTACTGGGAGAAAAAGCCACAATTTAATCATAAACGTTTAAGAAGAATCTTGCTCAGCACATAACCTAATTTTAACGTCTATCATTTCTTGTTCTTCACTTATTAAAATTCGAAGCAATAGAATTGTGAAAGCTTAGCCTACGGGCGGTAAGTTTGAGGAACTATCTAAGAGCTAACACGCCCGATCGAGTCAAAAATTATTCTCATTCTACCCATTAGGAAAGTCAAAACTGTGACAAAACACTTATTTTATTTTTGAAAAATTTTAAAATTTTTCAATTTTTTGGTATTTTTGCAAAAATTTGGTGGTAAAAACGGGATTGCGTGATAAACAACAACTGCAGGCAAAAAAATCCAAATCAAAGATCCCCCCCCCATAACTAGAACTAAACATCGTCCTCGATGTTTCAAAGGGGTTTTTACGTAAATCTAAGGCCGTTTATGAAGTGTGCCAAAAGATAAAACGTTAGTCGATAAGATTTGGATACTGGATTCCCAAAATGAAGCTGAGGATGTGAAACTCGTAGTAGAACGTGCGAGCACGAGAGTCTTCACAATCCGGGAAATCCTGGACATTCAACACAAATCACACAAACACATGGACAAAACACGGTAAGGGAAAATAACCCTCCTCCACAAAAACACTTTATTTATTACTACTAGACTGATAAGCATGGGGTGCCTCCACTAAGCGCTGTTTAAGTCGCTATGCTTGACCCGTCCCCGAATTTATTGGTCCCATGGGAAGGTTTGGAGATCCGGGACAACCTTGGTTGGTATGTCCCCTCCATAGAGTGTTTCCAACGATGACCATAATCACTTGAATTTTGCCGGATTTTGGAAACTCACAGTTCCATATGGAAAAACTTGGGTTACAGAGAATGTTCCACTCCAGCGGGTCTTAAGCTTGCCTGAGAAAATCTTTAATCTAGAGTTAAAGAGGAGTACTCGATCACCGACTTTAAAAGCGATTTTTGAATTTTGGAGTCATGGATTCTCTTTGTTTTCTCTTTATAGAACCAAGAGTTTTACAAATAGGCTGATCACGAAGTTCATTAATTTCATTGAGTTGAACTTTCTGTGATCACCATCGCAATTTTATATCAAGTTTGTATCTTAAGGGCCCTGTAAGCTTTGGTTCTCGAGCTCAATCGAAGATGACAAGCCTTCCCTTGCCTAACTTAGATGGAGTACACCCGATGGGTGTTTTGTAAGCTGTGCGAAAAGCCCAAAGAGCGTCATCTAATTTATCCGACCAAGAGGCACGATTTTCGTCCACTGTCCTTTCAAGAATTCATTTCAAACCACGATTGGATACCTCAACTTGTCCACTGTTTTGTGGATGATATGCGGTGGAGAGACGATGAGTGACTCCGTATTTAAGCATGACCTTTGTAAATTGGTCATTGCAAAAATGGGATCCGCGATCACAAGATTGCATAAAGGGGCACAAATTAGATGACGAGAATTTAGAAATTTACAATAAACCTCAGGCATCGTTGGTGGGAGCGCCTTTGCTTCAACCCATTATTGATAAATAATCGCTGCCACGAGTAGTATATGTTCCCACTTGAAGCACGGGAACGGCCCCATAACGTCAATGCCCCACAGTCAAAGATTTCGCAAAACTTGGATAAGTTTTGTGGCATCTCGTCACGTTGCGAAATTTTATGCCTTGACTGTTGACAAATTGTCACATCGGGAGAACAAAGTCCCGAGGGCATCCTTGTTTGACGTGGGCTAATAAAAAACCTGAATCGAATACCTTTTGAGCGGTGTAATTTGGCACCCGTATTGTCCCCCGTGGGTCCGCAATGTGGCAGTAGCTATGAGAATGTCAAAAGCTTCTTGCCCGGAAACACAAGCCTAATTACATGGTTTGCATAGATCTGAATAAAGGGGTCGTCCCAAAAGTAGTGTTGACGTCTTTGAAAAACTTTCATTTTCTGATGGGAACGACATCCCTTTGATCACAAAATTCCCGCATGTAAGTTTGCAAAATCGGCAAACCATGAGGCATATCCTCACCACGAAAGGTCAACCAACCCAAGTGTCTCGAGAGGAAATTATATCCGTAATTTCCCTTTTTCTCGAACTCACTTTGATGGTGAGTTTCAAGTCTAGAAAGGTGACTGCGTGAGATTTTCTGCTCCTTTTTTTATACTGATAACGACATCACTTCTTGGAGCAGCAAAATACCACCAGAGCAATCTTGGCTTAGCATCCTGTTTCAGCAAGCAAAGTACTTGAGAGCCGTGGGTCCGTATACACTATACTTTTGGACAAGACAAGATATGCGCCGAATTTCTCGAAAGCAACACTACAGCAAGTAATTCTTTTTCTGTTCGTAGTGTAATGTGCGTGAGCCTACGGTCCATCAGTTTTTAGCTCCAGCATAGTGGTATTGGCTGGAAGGTGTTTTGTCTTTACGTGCCCTAGACCAGCCCTACAGCAAAATCACTTGCATCACACATGATTTCAAAGGGCAAGTCCCAATCGGGAGCAACTAGAATTGGAGCCTGGGTTAACTTCATCTTAAGTGTTTCAAATGCTTCGATGCACTCCTTCGAGAAGATAAACGGAGTTTCTTTTTCAAGGAGGTGGGTCATAGGCCGGGCGATTTTGGAGAAATCCTGAATTAAATCGTTCGTAGAATCCGGCTGACTGAGAATACTTCGAATACCCTTCACGGTAAGTGGATAGCAATTTGCAAATGACATCAAACTTTTGCCTCGGTTCAACCTTAATCCCTTATTTAGAAATCTTATGACAAGGACTATGCCTTCCTTGACCATAAAAGTGGCACTTTTACCCACTTTAAGCACAAGATTGGTGTCCTTCACACCTTTGGAGCATTTGTCTAAATGGGAAGGCAAGAGAGAAAGAATCACCGAAAACTGAAAAAATCATCCCTGAGACTTCCATGGGTTTTCTCAAACATATCGTGAAAGATTGCAACCATAACACCTATGGAACGTGCCCGGTGCATTGCATAACCCCAAAGGCCTGCGACGATAGGCAAATGTCCCCTAAGGGCAGTGAAGGTAGTCCTCTCTTGATCAGTGGGGTCCAAATCGAGGATCTGAAAGTAGCCGGAGAATCCGTCCAAAAAGCAATAGTACTCATTTTCGGCTAATCTTTTAAGCATCTGATCCATGAATGGTAAAGGGAAATGGTCTTTGCGAGTTGCATCATTGAGTTTTCGGTAATCAATGCAAACTCGCCATCCCGTAACCAATCTAGTGGTAATTAACTCATTTTCTTCCATTTTCACAACGGTTTTTCCTCCCTTCTTAGGACACAATGAAACCGGCTTACCCAGGGCTGTCATGATGAAAAGGATAAATTAACGCCTGCATCAAGATTTGATAACTTCTTGCTTAATAACCTCATGGATTTTGGGGTTAACTCTTCTCTGATGTTGGACAACGGGTTTGGCATTTTCCTCCATCAAAATCTTATGGGTGCAAAACTGTGGATCTATCCCCTTAATATCAGAAATCTTCCAAGCTATGGCATGTTTATGTGACTTAAGAACCTTGATCAGGGCGGTTTTATCCTCATCTTTCAAGTTTTTAGCGATTATGACGGGTAATTTGTCATCACCCTCCAAAAACGCATACTCAAGTTGTAGGTAAGCTTTGAGTTCAAGGTGATTAGATTTGGATATTGGATTCCCAAATGAAGCTGAGGATGTGAAGCTCTTGTGATCGGAGGACAAAAACCGTGAGCACGAGGGGATTCAAAATCCAGGACATCCTCAAGGTAAACAGTATCTCCCTCAGAATCATAGATGCCGTCAACACCCGGTGGTATTGAATCATCGTGTTCAAGAAATGCATCGATCTCTTCCATTAGAAAATCACTTCCTCCGAAGGGAGTGAAAGATGGAGAGCGAGAATCGATCATAAGGTCCGAAGGGGAAGTGGGATTGCCACTTTTAGAAATTTCAAGTACTTCTTGAACATATTCTTCACAAGCAATGTCAATAACATCGACTCGGTTAACCGATTCAATGATATTGTAGGAGAAAGTCTTAGTATCACCAACTTTGAAGGTTACGGATTGGTCATCATGTCTAAGGGTCATTTGTTCACCGTGAACATCTATCAAGGTACGTGCCGTTCTCAAGAAAGGTCTTCCTAGAATTAGGGGAACCCGAGGATCGGCAACGTAATCAACGACCACAAAATCGGCAGGAAAGAAGAACGTTCCAACTTTCACGAAAACATCCTCGGCGATGCCGGTTGGAGTAGAAATCGTTCGGTCGGCAAGTTCAAGTATCATTCGGGTTTTGGTCAAAGCTGGGAGACTTAGTTCTTTCCAAATAGAGAGAGGCATTAGGTTGATGCTTGCACCGAGATCGGCCAAGGCTAAGCATTCATTCATCTCCGAAAAATCACACGGTATAAGAAATCTACCGGGGTCTCCAAGTTTCTCGGGAAACTTTTTTAGGATAACCGCCAAGCAATTTTCGTTTACCGGTGTCTTTG
>BQNB010067821.1:0-34056 GCA_026074375.1 Tanacetum coccineum | reverse complement strand
TAGGCAACACGTAATCATAACATGAAACTTAACCACTTGTGTCCAATTGTAAAGCATTGCATGTTTTTCACCCCAAAACTTTGTAAAACAAAAGCATGTAAAACGTGGGGCTATAAACTCACCTTGAGTGAGTAATGCCAAGTATATCACAAATAACGCGCCACGCGAATGATCAAATGCAACCTAATTAAATTAAGGTCGTATAAGTACCGAGTACTTAAATTGAGAACATTGAATATAATCCTATAGTTGTTACATCGTACTATCGTTCGGGCTATCATAATTAAAGAGGTCATGACATGACGTTCGAGGAGTTAGGACACTTTAAATCGTAAATCCAACAACTCGTCGAACGCCTCCGAAGAGGCCTCATTATGAAACTCCCTAGTTTAATATAGTAACTTTGATAACCAAATAACATTATATATAGCACAATCACTCTCAACTAATGATTTTGGTAATATTGTGTTTAATAGTTAAAACGTTTATATTTATCGTTTAGAAAAATGGAGTAAACTTTGCGTTTTAAGTCCGATTCTAGCGTTTTCTTATGTCATTCTTTTCGTATTAAGACGGGTTATCGATATTTGACATTTTCATAAAATTTGCCCCCTGATGAACAGTAACTTTTACTGTTCATGACAGACATGAGTTTTATAAAATTCGTATTTGTTGTCGTAAAACCCAAAAACGTCGTATTTTATTCGTTATAGCTCCGTTTTTAGTGATTCTTTCGAGGACGTTCTCGTATTTGAAAGTTCTATATATTTATGAGGTTTACAAAAATATAACTTTCTGTCATGAATAGTAACTTTATAAAAATAGTTTTATAAAAGTATTAATTGTCGTAAACTCGCGAAATTCATAACTCGTTCGTTATAAATTGAAAAATTACGATTCTTATCATTTTAGAATCCTAAAAATGTGTATTATTTATTAAAAATATCAACACTTGCTGTTTAAAGTTTTTATAAAAATTCATTTACGACTTCGTTTATTAACGTATAACTCGTTTTTAACATAACTTTTTCGTTATTAATCCGTTTAACAAGTTTCTTACCTTTTCGGAATCGTCGTGAAATGTATTATCTTATAAAAATATAAAATGGATATGTAAAAATTCGACTTTTGGACAGAATGTTGGCTTGAGTTTGTTGAGTCCATTTTTGATCTTTTCTTTATACTTTATTACTTTTGTATTTTACCATGTTCATATATATATATTTATAAATCATTCTATATTAAGTGTCCCTTTGTCATTGTAGTAACTCATATGTTCCATGTTTATACTTGTTAACCAAATCCATTATCATACTTTAAAACCATCACTATATTAAGTAACCTTAATTTTAGTTTTTTTTTGTCAATTAATCATATTTATACATAACCAAGTGTGTACAAGTGTATTTCTTTCCATAAGACTTTATTTTAGTGTTCTATTAACATGATTAAGAGTCCATAATCAATATTAACATGTCTTATGTATTTCTTTAACTTAAAACATATTATGAAACTATGAAAACCCTAATTAACCCATAATCATTTTTACACCAAAATACTGGATACAATATTTCTCTTCTTTTAAACTGATGTAAGTAATAACACCACATGTATATAAGTGTGTAAAATGATCATTTCAAGTATATACTTCATTTTCATGAATAAAACCTAAATGGTGATTTAAGGCTTAAATAGAATATCTATGCATAAAAATGAAAATTATGAGAACATAAAGAGTTCAAGTGGACCTTAAGATGTATGATGATGATGATGAGCTAGTGCTAAACCCTTGTTTAGCCACAAAACCAAAGCTTGCACAAATAATAACCCTTGTTTTCTTAACAAAACCCTAACTTCCTTTTTCTTAAGTAATACTTGGAAATGGTGATTCAATGCTTGCAAATGCCTTAGTATACCTTAGAATAGATGTATATAGAAGGGTATGGGTTGTAGAAAATTTTGTATGGGTTTAGTTGGAGGATGGTGTTGAGCCGTGAGCTCTTGTAGAGCAAAAGAGAGTGTTTTTGCTTTTTGTTAAGTGTTTAAACATGTAAGTGTTGTGTTTCTTGTGCAATGTATAAGTAGTAACATGCATGACTAGTCAAGGGGACATAAAGGAAGTCTTAGGAATGGCCATGGTCCTAGTCTTTGGTCAAGGTATGGTAGGAATGGTGAATGTCCCCAAATAGTTGAGAACATCCCATGAAAACATGGAAATGTGTTCTCAACTTGCATTTTCTTGGTCCATTCTCTCTATATCCGGTTATAATGGCTTATGTATGATAATATGATGTAATTTTGGGTATTGGGTATAAAATGGGTATTGTTGAACGTAGAAAAGTTTTTTGTGGTTCGGGAGTGCCTAAACGCATTTTATCCGCGTAACGTATTCACTTTCACGTATACGTTAAAAATAAAATGAACAAAGTTAATATTTATCATCAATATAAATTATATATCCTTGTTGATGTAAACATTTAATTGTTTAATGAACGGTTACATTGAACGCAATTTTTGGTACGCGATTTAACCTAACGTTTACAATTTCAAGCAAACATGTACAATACAAAAGGTACATTGCGGATTTGTTGACGTCGTCAATGACTTGAAAACACAGGGTGTTATACTTCGACTGTCTACAAAAATGTCATGCTTCTACTATATCATGTCAAGTTAATTGAACATGACTTGAACTCTTTTAACCACATGATTAAACTATAAGCCGCTAAAAAAATTTTCCTGGGCAGGTAGCGTTAGGCGCGCAACATTCAAACGTGTCTTGATTTGTAAGGTTTTAGTGCTACTCACCACTATGAAATTTAATTTTGGTTTCCTATTTGAGTTCACATAAACTGTATTCTTAGATCTAACAACTTAAGACTGATTCACCTCACCTTGATTTGATTTATCAAACATGATGCAACATAATTTTGTGCGTTTATGTGACTGTTAGTCAAAGTGTATCACTTTTTAAGCATATTGTATATGATAAAGTGTGATAATTACACTAATAGTTGCGGATAAAACAAAAAAATCCTGAATAGTAATTGTAAGAGATGCCATCAATGGCATATTTTTATGGACTTGGTATCTGGAAAAGTCATAAAAATTATCTACAGACACTTTAGTTATTTCAAATCATAATATCAGAGTAATTTGTTAAAAGATAGTTTGTGTAAAATAAAATGAAGCCTATTAAATACTCATAATCACTGAGTAGAAAATTCAATAAATAAACTAAGTGCATGGATTACTTTAATTGTTGTTTGCAGAGATTCAGTTTAAGGAGCTGTTTGGACAAATACGGTTTAAGGGGTTGTTTCAACACATACAGGTTTAAGGGGCTGTTTGGATTGCAACAGTTTTATGGATGTTTGGGGGAGGGGGGCTGGGGCTGTTTGTATCGTTTAGTTTTTAAAATGGGTCGGTTATCAAACTGGGTCAATTTTATCAAACTCGATCATTTTTCAAAATAGACCAAAACAGCTGAGGTACTATATGAACTGAATAAAAAGTCATGAGGAACAAAAACTTAATATATCATATTATGCCTTATAGGCTAACAGAAGGGAAGTATGCTAAAAGGATTAAAATAAAAAATAAAAGCATAAAATCACACTAGTTTTATAGTATTAAAGAACATTACTAAAGTTGTATCATCAAATCTTTTTTTCGTGTCATCCCACATTGTAAGCTATTATTTTTGATTGAAATATAAATGTGTCATGGGCATTTCCAAAGATATAAAATGGAGTAGTTTCTTACCCGTAAGTTCCAACATAGAGATAATTGTTTCCAAACACTTCCTCATTTCGAGCTTCCTATATTCCTTCGTGATGGTGTCTTGCTACTCCCCGATACTTCTCTTGAGAATCCACCGCTCTTTCTGAAAACCCGAACAAATAGAACACATAAATACTAATTAAATGAGGTCATGTTCAACTGTCTCAACATCTATTTTAACATTAACAGAACATGTGGAGGAATTAGTATTTAGATGTCCCTCTTTGTGGATTTCTTCAGGGATGGAACTCATACGATCCCACAAACCACACTTTAAAGATGCAATCTGTTAAGAAATAATCAAACCTTGAAGGTATACTACTTGTTGGATGAATGGTTGTATGAAATTGTCCATAGATGGCTTACCGTAATATTTAGCAATCCAACATATGGATTTGGTAAAAATCATACGACTTACAGTTTGTCTTCTTTTTTGGCTTCATTAGACGATGATAAAAGCCAATCATCTTCTCAAGCCTACAAACAAAATAAGCAATTAGAACCAGAGCTAGTGTACCATGCAAAATAACAAAAAACAAACTAAATAGGAAACCATGTAAAATACTTGTAGTCAGCCATGTCATTTTATATAAGTACATTAATATTTTTCGTATGATTTAAAACAAACCATGTAAAAAACTTGTAGTCGGCCATATTGAGTACAATAAAAACAAAAATTACAATAATATTTACAAACAACTTACTAATCTGTTAGTTAAAAGCTAGATTATTTTAGGAAACTTTGAGCTTCATTGTACGTTTCTTTTTTTCTTGGCTATTCAGAATAAATCACTATTTTAAATTTTAACCTATAAAGTATCCCTAGGCTCTTGATAATTCATTCATAATCTTGATGGTCGAGAATCAATATACTAATCCATGGGCTGTTGGATTGTTTTCCATTGGACATACAAAAAATGATGAAACTTACCATTTAGTCTCTTTCCGCCTCTTTATGGGCTCATCAAAAACCTGCACTCGCATTAGAGCATGTAAGGTTCAATAACGCCGATATGTGACGCTTGAATTTATACAAAAACAATCAACTCATAAATAATTTACTTGAACTTTGAGTTCATCAGCAAGTTCTTTTTTTGATTCTAATCAGGAGCTTCCTCCCCATTTCTCGAACAAACCATATGAGCTATTGCCCGAAATAGGCATCTTGCATCAGCTGAACCCTGTATTGTAAATAAAGGGTGGGTTGCTGCAAGAATTAAAAACAAAATGTAAGTTGCTGCAAAACTAAAGTAGCTTGTATTGTAAATAAAGCATTGCTATAATCTGAGAGTCTGTGAATTCACCCTCGACCACCCTAAGTTTGAAATCACCCTGTATTTTACTCAAACTTGGGTATCTATAACGTGCATACGTCTGAATTTCCTCTACACTTTCCTGTGGTGTCTATGTTTTGAGAAAATATATTTTAAAAAGAAAAAAGGGCCAATTCAATTCATATAGATTAAAAAGAAAAAAAGGGCCAATTCAAACCATGGATTGCAGGCATTTACCCAAGTTATATTCAGAATTACCTGATTATATTCTCATTAAAGAGACATTTATAAATTAAACAACAACTATTTCATGATCAACATCCATACCATATCTTTGTGCTCAATAATAGAAATACGATGTTTATAGCTGAAATCAACAATTTACATGCCTTAATCTCCTCCATCTTCTTCTCGGCATTTTACATGCCTTAATCTTCGTCGACTCATATCACGACACACATCAAAATTATTCATCTTCTATTGACTTGTATAAAAAACAGAATTAAAGTTCACTACAATAGTTGATTTGTTATTTAGAGTAGCTTTAGTATAAACAAATATTTCCTGAACATAACTTAAACATATCTTCATTTATATAAACATGTCAAAGGCACCCAAAAAAAATCTTCATTTATATAATTTCAGTTGTTTTAAACTAATTTTGAGTTAATGAAAAACCACAAAACTAATGAAATTAAAAAAATGAAAACAATTCAAAAATAAGCCTTACCAAATCAAGTATCCAGTTTCATTAGTATGGTTGATTTAGTTATTCGTGTTTCTTTTTTTAACAATTCCAATCGGCGATTGCTTTGTTACCGCGGCTAGAGAAATCTATAGGGTTTGAGAAGAAACTGCGTGATTTGTGTTTTTAGGGTTTTTTTGTTGGGAATGTGAATGGATTCAAATTTGGAGATTAATTCATCCGCAATAATCAATGGTGTTTGATTTTTTTGATTGACTGATAAATGGATCCGGTTGTGATTTTGAAATGGGATTTTTTAATTTGATTGTGATTTGGTGAATATTTTGTGGGATTATGATTATGTGGGATTTTTGTTAGGTCCTGGTTTTGGGGAATTCGAAAATCAATTGTTGTTATTTTTTTATTTTAGGGGTTGACTTAATCAAACTGGTCGGTCCCATGTGGCAGACAAAATAAATTATGTGGCATTTTCTTGAATTTTGAGTGGAAGACCATTCTCTCTCCATCCTTTTTTTGGAATGGCAATTTGTGGCTACATGGCCCCTAGCCCAGAAGGCGTAGCGAGCCCACACAACCAGGTTGGGTCCAGCCCAGTGGCATTGGCATCCCTTACCTTACACAAGCGGGAGGAAACCCTATCGCCATTGACAAGGACATCGATCATGAGGACCTTGCCTTGGAGGGCTTAAACCTCCCTACCATTGGACCAAAAATGGCCTCGTTGGTTTATATATATATATATATATATATATATATATATATATATATATATATATATGTGTGTGTGTGTGTGTGTGTGTGTGTGTGTGTGTGTGTGTGCTACTAGTATATAAACCCGCCCGACAGGCGGTTCGGTTCATAATAATATATATAATACTAAACAATGCAAGATAACAAAGTAGCCTAATAGCTTTTCATTGCAAAATTTCCCAGTTGTGAGCTATAACTCATAGGCGTATTAATTTATAACGAGGCTTAGTCACACAAGTATGGCGCAACGAGGCTTGGGTCTGTGGGGAAAATTTTGGATTCTTACACATCTTGTTATACTTCGTATGTTTCACTTCGATGTTTTGAAATTAGTAACTCATTAACTTAGTATTTGCCAAAGCAATGATTAAAGTAAATACATTTCATATTATTTTATCTTTTGGTAAGCTCAGCTGATCGCTCTTCGGTTAGTCTTTAATTTAAAACACAAACACCTTTTAATAAAGGTAAAAAATTTATATTAAAGGGTGTCTAAAATGTACAAACCTTAATTTACGTATAAATTCACCAGTTTCAAATAAGGGGCCACATGAACACTATCACAAACGCTAAATAGAAATAACTTTGAGAAAGCTTCCTATAAAAGATCCAAAAGAAGGAGTAAATGGTGGATCCATTGATAATCCTCAAATAGGAATACTCCCACATAAAGGTCTGTTATAGTGATGCCCAAAAGCCCGATTGCTATATACTTTTTAAACGCATTCAAAATAATATTCTTTTTTTATCATATCCATATGAAGAAGTCTAAAGAATTCACAGCTTGGAAACCTATAACATCTGCATAAGAGAACATGATAAGAAGTCTAAACAATTCACACTTTTAAAGCATGGAAACCTTAAAAATGTCATGAAGGTATACTTAAATAACCAAACCCAAACACCCTTCGAGAAAGCATTTCAAAATTAGCATATTGTGTTTAGAAACAACATATAAAAAAATCAATAAAACTCATTTTAAAAGGTTAGAAACGTATTCTTTTACAATGCAGGCCACAAGCTTCTTTAAAAACGGCTTTCTAGATTATTATAAAAAAATATGACGACTTACAATGTATTGAAAGCAGTCGGTTCAGCCATCTTGCCTTTCAACTGGATATTGTTTCTCTCATAGACATTTGAACCTTAAAGTCGCCACTGCTTTCATATGATTTTCTGCGCACCAACAAAGTGACACTTTAGTTACTAATGACATTGCTTCTCCACTAGACATTAAGCATATACAAAACTTTTATATCATTGCACAATTTACACGATCTAGCAATTAGGTTAAAAGTAACGCCAATAACTATAAGGTTCAAGTTGCGCTAAGATACTTTTCTAACAAAGTTGTAATCTTATAAATGTACTGTTCAGTTCTCGTGAGATTTCGAAGCATTTTAGAATTAGTTTTCTATTTGTCTTACCAAAACATCCTGGTTCTTATAAAACTAAATCAATAATGGAATTTATTGGACTACACTTTATAATATGAAGTTCTTAGCTTCATAGATCACAAATAGTAAAATACTTTTTAAAAGAACTTACCAATGTGTGTGCATTGAACTCGTCGTAAACAACTTCTCATGCTTCTTAGCCTTGTGTTTGAGACTGCAATCCTTTCAAACTCCTTAGCACTTTACTTGAACTCCTTAACCTTTTTTGCAACATTTATCATCTTATTTTCAATGGACACTGTGTATAACCAGATTATTAAGAAAGCCAGTCCATTCTAAAATTGGACGTGGAACATCAGGAACAACCCACAGATCTATCTCCACAAAATGTACCTGCAAACAAAGAAACATACTAAAAGAATGTTACAATAGAAGAGATGGTACCATAGAGCATCCTAAGCTCACAGCCTCTATGCTAACAAATCACATGTAATAATTAGATTGTTTATTTAACCCTTGTGAATATTTAACCCTTGTAATAATTATAGCCTCATATTCTGGTAGTTGGGGGTTTCGGCATAGTTTTTCATAAGCGATTGTTTATAACTGCGTTTTCTAATAGCAAATAGTTAAACTATTAGTATTTGGGTAAAAACGACACTAATTCTTGTTATCTTATTATTGATTAATATATTTTGTATAATCAAGTTTAGAAGTAGTTGTAAGCATGTAATATTGTTTTAAGCAGAAAGAAGACATACCAGTAGAGTTGAGAAGGTTTATAAGCCCTCCAATTTAAGAAAAGCATGCCTTTTCTAGCACTATCAGATGAAATTGGAATGTGTTCAGCGACGGGTAAATCACACAGTGTCCTTAAATACTTTCCTCACTTCCCTGAGGATCATAAAATCTTTGTAGCAATGTAATCACTGTCATTTTCCAGACCCTCTCATGGTGTATCGATAATCATTCCTATATATTTACTATCTTGAGGCCGGACCATATAAAAGAATGTCGCGTTGATTATATGGTTGTATCGGTCTTGCGTTATTTTCTGCAAAATAAAGATTGTTTAGTGTTTACTTCACCTTACACGAAAGTAAGCAAGAAATTAAAATAGTGTATATCACTTCTTTTCTATGCATACTTACAACATGTACAACATCCCGAAGTAGGTTAACTGGGTCTTTTTAAATTGTTCGTATCTGTTCAAAAAACAAAATAATCAGCCAGAATTATGATGAGCAATCATTATTGTAGTTGTTTGATTACAAACTGTCGATTGTTACTTTGTTTCTAAATGGTCACTCAAACTACTTGCTCTGTGCAAGGAGGAATGTTGAGTGAACCAATTTATCGATAGTACCTGTTACTACTCATGTGAATCTCTCTGGGATCTATTGTTCCACTGTGTCTATGCTCGCATTTTTTATTAGTCACAAATGATATATTCACAGCAAACTACAAATCAATAAAGTAATGTAAAGATATTGAGTTCTATCAAACTAAACAATATCATTGTAAACGAAATTGTACTATAGGAGACAAAATTTCATTTTTTTACCATGGATAGAAAATGTATGATTTGCAGAACACGCTTTTTATCAGCCTTGAAAAAATCAATTTCATACGGCTAAAACCCATTTTATACACAATTACACTTAAAACATATATCCAAAAAACTTCTGTCACTTGGACTCGATGATTCTTATTAGAAGGTTGAAAGTGGGAGTTTTTCAAATATATGAGCATCAATTCACTACTACAAAATTTGACATAGAGCCCGGTTTAAAAGGTTCATAGAGCCCGTTTTTGCCTGGAGGCTTAAAAGGGGGGGACTCTATGAGAAAACGCCATAGATCCCGGTTTTTAAAACGGGCTCTATGATGTATAATAGAGCCCAGTTCTTTGCTTGATAACCTTGCTCTATTTGATTAAAAAAATCATTTTTAATTAGCATAGACCCCGGTTTTGTGCTTCAAAAAACATGGCTCTATGATTATTTTAATTTTTTTTAATATTTGAAAATTTCCACCTGTGTACACTTTCAGGTACAAAACCACAGCAATAACAAACAGCAAAAAACAAAAGTCCCGCGCGATCTCTGAGACCTACACATAACCCATGAAAGGTCTCGATGAAATTAAACCAATGCGATAGAAGAACAAAAGAATCAGTTCACATCATATCGCAGTACCAGGCTCTGCCATGGACGACTCACTCAAATTACTACGAGCCATCAACTGTGTGACTAGACATCAAACATCCACGGTTCTCCCATCTCACCAAATGTTTTCGAGAGAGCTGATATGTCGGAAAGGAGATATACAAAATGACATGATGAGCACATGTCAACCTTTCCGAAACACTAACATGACTGATCATTAGATGCCACACACCGAAACGCACGAGCTCACAATGTCGTCCAACTCCTTGATAGTAAAAGGCTTCTTTTCATTCCACGGCATCTATAAAAAAACATCCATTAAGCTCTATGTAAGTTTCAGATTGTACAAAGATGCAAGAAGTAAATGAACTCCTTAAATGTGTTCATTTCTCGCCCTACATTTTTTTATCAAAATCATGTACCTGAATACACACTTATGTTGTCTTTACCTACACTAGCATCTCTACAAATCAGCAACATGAAGAGAAGAGGACTACTAAAAGTTAACACTTGATAGAACAAGTCAAGTATGTCCTAAAATACACTCACATTTGTCACACATAAAACATAAAAACTAAAATTAACAAGTATACCATTTTTTCCTTTTGGATTGAATAATTAATGTTGTGTGTTGCTATCTAAAGTGATTGGCCTGCCTATCTAACCAGTCGCCAAATTGCGACTTCTTTCATCCCTCTAGCATCTTGCTAGTTACGTCGATCAAAATTCCTCGGATAAAACCTACACTTTTTTCTGCCTACTTTCAATTCCAGTTGTGCAGATGAACTACTAAAACCGTAGTGCTCATTTCTGTTTACGAACCCTTTCAAAGAGAATAGAAAAACCAATCAAACCATTTTACTAGTACCATATGTGCTAATTATCTATTTACATATCCAGTAACAGTATAAAATTACTAAATATCAAAAGGGGTATTTCTCCAATAACAGCCTCAAGCAATTTTCTCGGTCACCAAACTATGTGTCTAGTTTGTGTTAGATGTATAACTCCGTTTAATCAAAATTGTGTGCGCCAGTTAATTCAATCAAAAATGCATACAAAGATATCAATTTAATAAGCATTAGAAAAGCATATAACATACTGTATATCATATAACATGTCAAGTATGGCATTTTTTTTCTTCATATTGAGCCAGAAGGGCAAAATGAACATAAAAGATACATTATCTGGTTACTTACTATTTTGGGGAACGAGTGTTGTTGATGGGTTACAAACTGATGCATCCACTTCATCACATAGTACAATAAAATATATACTTTCTCGTTTTCAAGTCAAATAAGTAAATATATATATATATATATATATATATATATATATATAAGTTTGTACTCAAGGTATGTAATAATAAATATGATTTATTATTGAAATATGTTCCGAAAATTTTACCAGTTACGCGGTAATCGTTTTTATGTGACGATAAAAGATCAAAAGTCAAAAAGTAAGATCGGACCTGAAAAGTCAAAGTTTAAAATAGTCATTTAAAATTTCGAAAATTGCCGGATGTTACAGTACCTACCCCTTAAAGAAATCTCGTCCCGAGATTTAATTTTGTGTTACCCGATTGTGTGACCAAGAAAAGATTTAAGATTTAATAAGCCAGTTCTAAACAAGACGATGATAACTTTATTCAGCAAAATTTTGATGTTTCGACAATTCTCAATATACTAAAAACTTTGGCTAAGTTTGACCAGGATATTTAATCCATCAAAATGAGTATCTCAAAAAAATATCATTACAGATCTTATGACTGATATATAACCGTGAAAAAAAAATCTCTTAATAGTGAAATCATCAAAAAGAAAGTGTAGTCACGTGAGTGTGTCTGTATAAAGTTTTAAATGTTCCATGACGGAGTCTCTTTTCTGCTATCTGTAACGTTCGATGATTCACATCAACGTGGCTTTGGATGTAAGTACCCAACTTACTTGGCAGTTCCAGGATGTATCGCGACCTAAGTCTTCGTACTAGTGGCCCGAAATGAATAGTTCGACTATCTGTTTCGTCGGTAGGTGTTTATCTGGTTTAAGGAGGGTTGCATTACCTATTGGATAAAGTTGTACCGGCTGGGACCGCTCCAGGACCCAACAGCAGCGACCATATCGTCAATAACTATAACAAATGGTGATGGGATGCCGAGAATGAGGACATTTCGAGAAACAGTATCCCCAGAATCAGTTCAACAAATGGGAGGAGCTCGCGGAAAAGCTTATGCGATGGATGGCGGAATATGGTACTCAGTCGTTAGTTCGAAGATGAATCAACTCCATTAGCTCAAGTGTGTAACAAGTCTGTTAGTTCCACGAACAGTTCAGACCACAAGATCTCTCAAGTGTATGATAATGCAACAGATGCAGATATCATATAAATGTAATTAACGTTGCTCTAAAAAGCTCATGACACAGAGTGCTGTTTGACATGTATGGATGCCAAATTAATGGCCGTTTGCCCGTGGTGATGTTCTAACCCGCAACATCCTATATTCGACATGGTATACGTTCGTTTCACTGGTGATAGCTAATCACCCGAACGGGGTTGTCAAACCCAATAGATCTATTCATAACATTCGCGCTCGTAATTAACAGTTCATGATAATGGCGGCTCAGATTGAGGTTTATATCGCTACTTAGCAACATGTAATCAATAAAAACCTTAAAACCACTGTGTTCCAGTATAAAAATCGCATTATTTTTCACCCAAAAAAAACTTTGTAAAACAAAGCATGTAAAACGGGGGGCTATGAGAACTCACCTTGATGAGTAATGTTCGAGTGATCACCATAACGCGCACAACACGCGAATTGATCAAATGCAACCTAATTAAATTAAGGTCGTGTAAGTACTGAGTACTTAGTCTAACAACATTGAATATAATCTAATAGTTGTTACATTGTACTATCGTTCGGGCTATCATAATTAAAGAGGTCATGACATGACGTTCGAGGAGTTAGGACACTTTAAATCGTAAATCCAACAACTCGTCGAAACGCCATCCGAAGAGGCCTCATTATGAAACTCCCTAGTAATATAGTACTTTGATAACCACATAATATTCTATATAGCTCAATCACCAACTAATGGTTTTGGAAAAATTGTGTTTAATAAGTTAAAACGTTTATAATTACCGTTTAGTAAAACTGGCGTAACTTTCGCGTTTTAAACCCGATTCTCGCGTTTCTTATGTCCATCTTTTCGTATCAAGACGAGTTATCATAAATTGACATTTTTGAATTTCGGACCTACTGGTGAACAGTAACTTTTACTGTTCACATCAGACGTGAGCTTTATAAAAATCGTATTTGTCGTCGTAAAACCCGTAAATGTCGTATTTTATTCGTTATAGCTCCGTTTTTAACGATTCTTTCGAGGACGTTCTCGTATTTGAAAGTTCTATATTTTTATGAGGTTTACAAAAATATAACTTTCTGTCATGAATAGTAACTTTTATAAAAATAGTTTTATAAAAGTATTAATTGTCGTAAACTCGCGAAATTCATAACTCATTCGTTATTAATTGAAAAATTACGATTCTTATCATTTTGGAATCCTAAAAATATGTATTATTTATTAAAAATACTAACCCTTGCTGTTTTTAATTTTTATAAAAATGTTTTTATAAAAATTTACTTACGACATCGTTTATTAACGTATAACTCGTTTTTAACGTAACTTTTTCGTTATTAATCCGTTTAACAAGTTTCTTACTTTTTCGGAATCGTCGTGAAATGTATTATCTTATAAAAATATAAAATAAATATGTAAAAATCCGAATTTGGGACAGAATGTTTATGCTTGTTTGTTAAGTCCATTTATGATCTTTTCTTTATACTTTATTACTTTTGTATTTTACCACAAGTCTCATATATCATATACTTTATAAATCATACATATATGATGTGTCCTTTGTCCATAATAGTCCTTAAGTGTCCAAGTTACCAAGGTTAACTAATTTATGATAATACTTAAGATCATAGCTTTACTTAAGAAATCTCTAATTTACTAGTTTTGTAAATAATCATTTTTACACATAACCAAGTGTGTACAAGTGTATTTCTTTCCATATGAACTTATTTTAGTGTTCTATTAACATGATTAAAAGTCCATAATCAATATTAACATGTCTTATGTATTTCTTTAAGTTGAAACATATTATGTAGTTATGAAAAACCCTAATTTACTCATAATCATGTTTACTCCAAAACAATATGATATAACATTTTCTCATCCTTTTTAACATAATGTAAGTATTAACACAACATATGTATAAGTGTGTAAAATGATCATTTCAAGTGAAAACTTTATTTTCATGATTAAAACCTAAATGGTGATATAAGCTAAATAGAAATATCATATGCATAATAATGAAAGTTATAGCAACATAAAGAGTTTAAATGGACCTTAAGAAGAATGATGAAAAGAAGTGTATGGATTGTAGAAAAAATTATATGGGTTTGGTTGGGACCTTGCTTTGAGCCGTGAGCTCTAAAGGAGTCAAAGAGAGGTTTTGGTTTGATTTTTACTAAGTGTAAAGTGTGTATGAGTCTTTCACTTGTTACTTGTATGTATATAAGATGTAATCTTAGTCAAAGAGACCAAGCATGGTTCAAAGGATGGCTCATGGTCTTAGGTATGGCCATGGGTATGGTCTTTGGTCAAGGTAAGCTAGGTATGGTGCCATTAAAGAAGTATGTTGCATGTTTGACCAAAGTGGATGAGTTTTGTTATAATACTTGTACAATTTGCAAGTATTTCGGCAATACATAGGATATAGATGATATATTTTGTAATTTTTATGTATTGGGTATAAAAGTGGGTATTTGTTGAAGCGTAGAAAAGTTTTCGTGGTTCCGGGAGTGCCTAAACGCAATTTATCGCGAAACGTATACACTTAACGTATCCGATAAAAATAAAATGAACAAAGTTAATATTATTCTCAAATAATTATATAACCCTTGCTTGATGTAAATATTATTGTTTGATACCCGTTTACAATGAACCTAATTTTTTAGTTTACACGCATTTTAAACTTAAATCATGAAATTACAAGCAAACGCGTACAACCCAAAAAAAATAGTATACATTGTATCGATCTCGTCATGCTTAAAACACAGGGTGTTATAACACATCACAGAACATGAATGAAAAGTGTCTCATTGAAGCAAAGATTGGCAGGAAAGAGATCCTTAAAGAAAAACTGGATGCAAAAGGAGTATGTATCCAAACAGGGGAGGAAGTCTGCTAAAGCTAAACTATCAGTCCATAAATATCAATTATTTGATGAGATTACTAAAGATTATAAGTACCTTGTTGAATAGATCTCTGCAGCCTATTAAGGATGATAGCCAAGATGTATAAATATAGTTGACTATGTAGAAACACTGATTATGAATACTATGTGTTAATGCGAAATCTTAACACAACTACTAAGAAGAACAATGAAAAACTGAATAATAATTTATATTAATCTGTCTTGAGTGATTATAGATTACTAACTATGAGATATGCTTTGTATGAGATGTATATTGAGATCGTCTCACTAACTATGCCAAGAGGGATCCTTTTATAGACCAAGGATAAACCCTAACAGGCTTACAAAATGCGTACATATCTTTTCCTAAAATATCTCATACATATCTCTTAAACGGTACTAACTATTTTCTACTATCGGTACTAACTAACTGATCAGTACTTAACATTTTGTACTATCAGTACTAACTATAACTATCAGTACTAACTATTAGTACTATCGGTACTATGTTAGGAAAATGTAATTCCTAACAATCCTCCCTTAAGCATGAATGTTGAACTCTTTTAACTTCATGTTTCCTTTAGATTTATCTTCTTTAGTTCATAGAGGATGTATCCAAACACTTTACCATTTCTTGAGCTTTTAAACACTATCCATCTTCAGCAGCAACTTTGTCTTCTCAGCAACACTGCAACATCTTTTCAGCAACAATCCATCTAAGTTGGCTTTGAAGTTTTTGGCAAACTACCAGCCATTAACGGATTTGATGTTCCTTTACCAAAGTAAGCCCCCCTTTTTTGTTTTTTTTGCTCTGGGATAGTTAACTCTTATTAAGAAAACATGGTGAGTTAATTACCATACAGTTTTTGGTAAACTGTCAACCATCAACGGAATTGATTTGTCTTTACCAAATACCGTTTGCTTTTGGACTAGTCAATGCTTCATTGCCACTCTAACACTAACAGGCGACAATCACCAACTTCATCACTGCCTTCTTGTGACACATCGATTGGGTTCCCACCCCAGCTCAGAGTTAACTATTTCAGAGCTCTATCCCTTTCTTTCTCCAACAGCTGTTTTATGCCGGGTCTAGTTTTCCTCTCACCCAAAGGTGGATAACTCCTTTGGTCTTACGACTGCTTACGCTAACTTAAAGCATGTACCGAGAGGGACATCTTAGCCAGTAGAATCGAGCGGTGGGGTTGGGTGGTGGAGAGTGGGGCCATTCAGGCAACTACATACGAGTTATGAATCAATGAAATTTATTCTTCTAATTTGTAGTGATAACGAACCAAAGCAATAGTAAAAGAAACTATCATCTCCCGGGGGGAGTCAGATGATTGCTGACGTGGTTCTTTTGAGGGAGGCCTATAAATTGCACGGGTCCAAGCTTGATTGCACATGTCCAAGCTTGATTGATTGATTCTTTTAAAACTAGCTCCTGTAATCAATCTCATCATTAGTATTTTCACCATTATAATGGAAACTCAATTCTGTGGATTAAAGCCCTTCTTTAAAGAAGTCCTCTATAACATGGTGCATTGATAAACCATATAGTTTTTAGCAAACTATCAGCTATCAACAGATTTGATTATTCTTTACCAAGAACTGTTTGATCTTGGACTAGCCAACTCTTCACCAATGAAGCAAGGTGAGTTAAGAACCCTACAATTTTTGGTAAATTGTCAACCATAAACGGATTTGAAAGTTTGGCAATTGGAGATGACAGAAAATTAACATTTCTTATTTGTCTTACCCCCCCTTAACTTTTTTTTACCCCATATACCCCCCACAAGCCGTTTGCTTATGGACTAGCCAGTTCTTATGCCTGTTAAGCATGGTGAACTGATGACCATTTGTTGTGTGGTTTTGATACCAACACTCAAAGATCCTCCTCATCTCCATTAGAGTCTTCAGGTTCTAACTCTGCAAGTAGCTTCTTGACAAATCTAATCAACTCTAATGCCATAGTACTGTCTTCTTCATATTCCAACTTTAATTCCAATATTTGCAATAGTACTTTCTTTCTCAAAGGATACTTCTTCTCTACAAGCATATGAATGACTAATCCTGCCTCAGTCACTAAAGTATGTACCCTTAAAGAACCATGTAGCTTCCAACTTACTATATTCCAATCCGGCTGTGAATTCCAAAACTTATCTTCATCATCTGGATTGAACATAACCATCAAATCTCCACAAATTACTCTATCAAATCCTTCAGGTATCTCATCTTGATATTTCTCCATCACCAGTTGATATATAGCATTCAAATCATCTTTATCAAATATGGAAAGCACCCTCATCAGAGTACTAAAGTATCTATTTTGTCCATTGCTTCTAATCACCACATTTTGATTAATCTCCTCTAAGTGTTCAGCTTTATCAACCTGTGGTTTAGTTCCAAGACACTCAGTTCTCTATTCTTTGATAGGATACTTCCTGTCAAGTATTTCATAATCTACTTCTTTTTCCTCATCTGAAGCTATTGTTAAATATAATCTCAGCTCATCATTGTCTTTCTCACTATCATCCTCAAAAGTGTTTTGTATGAATCTTCTTTTCCTTGACTTCATCTTTTTCCTAGTACCAAGTTTTCTCTTTTTGTTACTTTCTTCTTCTTTATTCTCCTCCTTGACTTCTTCTTTACTCTCCTCCTTGATCATTTCATTTTTAGAGGAATCAATTCCTTTTTCATTTATCTTTTTGATCAGTCTTTCCTCTTCAGCAAACCCAATAGAAATGAAATCTTCATCTGACCTCTTAATCTTTTCATACAGGGCTTGTATTTCCTCAAACTTCTTGGTTTTCAATTTAGAGTGCTTGAAGTTTCCTACATGCTTCAAGTAGGTTATCATTTGATTTCTCAGTTGATTCTTTGTAGGTAGTCTATTCCTGATAGCCTCTGATCTTTTTGAAGCAAGGGAATTTCTTTGAGCACAATGATGCATGAAGAAATTTTTGCTCTTTTTTTCTTCTATTGTAAATTTACTCTCTTTCTTCTTCTTTAAGCTTCTCAGCAAGAAGTTCTGTCAGCCTCAATTCTTGCCTTTTAGTCATCATAAATTTAATGAGAGCTTCATTGGTAGCTTCTTCTTCAGCTAATCTTTTTCTTTCTTCTTCACCTTCCCACTCTTCTTGTATTTTCCTAGCCATTTCTTCATCACTAGCAAGCTGTTTAAACTTCTTCTCAGCTTCAGAAATACCATCAGATTCACTTTCAGATTCCTCCTCCCTCTTCTATTTCGTGCTTCCTTTGTCTTATGGATCCAATTTTTTAATGAAGAGGCTTTAAAAATGTCAGAAGTGATCTTGTGGAAGTAGGCTTAGGTCTGTCAAGTCTCATCAATATCCTTCAACTCTACAACCTTTCTCCTCTCTCTAATGAACTGCTTTGGCTGACTCATGTTGAGAAGAACTTAGTCTATTGTTTATCATACATCGTCCAAAGATTGTAGAAGTATTGGGTGGTTGAGTATTTGAGTAGCACTTTCCCTCTTTCAGTATGATCATCAAAAATCTTTCTTATGCTTATCAGAACTTCCAATTTTGTCATCATACCTTCAATTTGCCATCGGTACCTTTCACTTTGCCTGACAGTACTAACTTTGGATTCGTCAGTACTAACTATTGGTCTGTCAGTACTAACTTTCTCCTTGTCAGTACTAAGTACATCTTCAGTATCATTCTCCTTCTCTTCACCCACTATATCACTTGTCCTCCCCATATCTTGAGCATTCTCAGTTTCCATATAATCAAGTGTATCTTCAGGAATCTCATCAAATAGAGGATCTCTATGGACTGAAGGTTCACCTTTAGCAAACTTCCTCCCCTGTTTGGATACAGACTCTTTGTGCACCTATTGTTTCTTTGAGGATCTCTTTCTTGCCAATATTTGCTTCAAGGAGACACTTTGCATCCATGCTCTGTGGTGTTTGATTACAGGTTTAGCTTGCTTCTTGAGCTTTTTGATCTGAGCCTTCAGGTGTTGTATTTCATTGGCCTGATCTGAAACTTATGCACATAAAGAGAGACAAAGATCATAGACACTTTGGAGTGTCATTTCACCCTCATTCCTAGAAAGGGATTTATCACTGGATGAATGACCTCTAAGATTCCCACCAGAAGTTTCTGGAATAGAATCAGGAATGATAGTAGAAGTTGAGGGTCTAGGGGATGGGTCCTGTCCCATAAGCTCAATAGTCCTTTCACTAGGGTGAGCAGAGATTGATCAGTCTGTGGCACAACAGGTACTTCACTAGAGTGAGCAGGAGAGGGTGTAGGTTGTGCTTCAAATGGTCTTTCTGAAGGAGCACCCTCATCCTCAGTTGGTTGTACCACCATAGAAGAAAATAAATGGGTGACTTTTCTTGAGAAATGTTTGCCCTTTTTAACCATGAAAGAAAAGACTTTACTTGTTAAAGCATTTACAGGAAAATGATCTAAAGGTACAGGTACATTAGCTAGTTGTTTATCTAAAAAAGATGGAACTAAAATGTGGGTACATTACAACTTCTCTTTGCATCTAAACTCTAAGCTTACCCCAAAAACATTTCCCACAAATTAATTTAGAAAAATATACTGTCAGATTAGATGTTAAGCAAATGATCAGCAGTGGCAATATTAGTTAGGAATATGGATCCCAAGTAGGTAACTTTTTGAACTATACACTATTCATTGTATGAAAGAAAAACCTCCATTGGGGTGAAAACAAAGCTTTATTAAATGTAAACACTCTTTAATCCCCCGCAATACCCCATACGGCTGTATAGCATCCATAATAGCCTGATTAGGTAAGAGTCTTGCCCATTAGCTTCATCAAAAAGAAATCAACTTCTTATTGATGCCATCAGAGATAAGACACAAGAATACAAGCTTGCCAGCTACTTTGGCAGTAATGTGCCTAACATTGTTGGATTATCTGACTTTAGCAGACGTCCCAAACTGTTTCAGAACAAATGGAGTAAAACAAACAAGACTTACAGCGAGAGCATGATGAATGGAACTGCGCGTAAGAAAATCAATGATCTCGTGAAACTCTGCATTCCCTTCAGACTTCTCTAGATATGAGACCATATTGTGCTTAGGACATGAATCAAGAACAACCATTGTAGTCGTAAGAGTGATCGTCGTTAAGAGAGATATTAGGGCTTGTATATAACAAAGGTAATTGAGAGAGATTCGTAAAATGAACTGTGCGAATTGAGATGGGTTATATAGTTTATGAGACCTAATTTCAAGAAACCGTTTTCAATTTACAACTTTGTAAGCCTTGGCGTTATTTTTCTCAACGTTTCTATATCGGTCCAAACTTTGCCCAACATACTAACTTTGCACTGTCGTATCACTGTGTCTAACCAAGAATTGAACAATGTAGGTATCAGGAGTGCTTCAGTACCATCAATAACTCTGCTCAATGACTCTCTAAACCCTATCAAACCTCCTGAAATGCATCACCTATGTTTAACATGTTTCTTCATACTTAACACTGCTTACAAACTATACACCACACCATATTGCCTCCCTTTAACCATTGCAGCTTATGGATTTATCATCCATCCTAAAGAAACAACCAAGAACTGGGAACCTGCTAACATCAAATGCTTGGTTTAGTAATCACTACATTGTCATCAAGTAGTGGCATTTTAAGCACCTTGATAATTTCTTCTCATAAGCATCTCTATAAGTGTGCCAATAGCAATTTGCTTTTGTTTTTGGGAATGATATACATGATTCTTTACAATGCAGAAGTGCTAGTCATTATCATGTAGAATCCTTTGTGTTCATGAATTTTGAACCCATAGTCCTAACATTTAATTTTGAATCCCACAAAACTGCACCACAACCCTTACAGCAGCATACATTATTCTGCTCTGTAGTAAAGTAGCCACTATGGTCTCTTCTTTTTGCAATTGCCAAAAATGAGTCCCTCCTGCCCAAGAAATTGAACAACCTCTTGTTGTGGATTTCTTGTCAAGATTTACTCTACATAGGTCACTATCTGAAGTAGGAATGCCAAGGTCAAATAAGGACACTCTAATGGATAACAAACCCAGTTTGGGATTTTCCCTTTAGATACCTAAATATTCTCTGACATAAAACTAAAAAAACAACAGCACTTAGATGGGAGGACTATTGGAGTGTCCTAAACCTGGAACACAGCACGAGAACTGGCAAAACATAATATCGACGCCTAGAAAGCAATCCATACGATTAAAAAGAGCCCAATCATACGACCAATAAGATGGACATCCACTCCACTTACTCTGAACTATGCTTCCTCATCCTGACTAAAGGCTCTGAGTCTCATAGGTGTACTAGCATCTTAACATATTTGCAAAGTCAAACTTCTTTCAGATTTCTGCAACATAACTTATCCCTGACCTAATAAAGATACCATCTTCTTTCGTTTACTTGTAAATCCAAGAAAGAAGTGAGCTCTCCTATTAAACCTCATGAAATCAACTCTTCTTAATGCCTCAAATTCATCACACCAATGATTTCTTTGTAGACCAAAGATTATATCATCCACATAGACTTGAACTCCGCATGATACATGTTTGTCCTTCTCTATGAAGAGAGTTTGTCAATGGTTCCTGCTTCTGTATCCATTTCTTCAATTAATGAAAGTAGAAAGAAGCATACCAGGCTCTAGGAGCTTGATGTAGCCCATAGAGAGCTTTTACAAATTTGTAGACTTTCTGAGGATATTTAGGAGCTAGAAACCTGGGGTGGAGAGACATATACCTCCTCATCCATTTTTTCCATAATGAAGCACTTTCTCACATCTATTTGAATAAGAGCTATAAAGCCCATGTAAGAGGCAAAGGCTAAAAATAACCTAATATGCTTCAATCCTGGCTACAGAGCAAAACCTCATCATAATCTATACCTTCCTCTTGCCTATGTCCCTGAGCAACTAACCTTGCTTTATTTCTGACAACAACTCCCTCTCATTCAAGCCATCCTTCTTATTTCGATAAACCCACTTTGTACCAATAGCCTTCTTCCTAAAAGGCAGATCTACAAGGATCCAAACTTTCTGTATCTTGAACTGCAGTAATTCTTCTTGCATAGCATCACCCAGCTTTCATCTTCAAGAGCTTCTGAAGTCGTGTCTTATATGGGGTATCGACTTATTGAGACAGGGAAACAAGCGAAATAGACAACAATGCTAGAATGTCCTATGATGTCTATTTCTGTCCTTTTTGCTTTTGAACTAGCTAAGTCAAAATGCAGTGATCTCCAAAGAAGCTTTTACATTCTACTATTATACTTCTTAGTACTCATGAGGGACTGCTGATTGTTGATGCTCCGAGCGAATAAGACTAAGAATGAGATGAGAATCGCGTTGATGTGCGGAGGAATAGGTGAGGCCACATTCACAACAGTTTCCATGTTTGTGAAGTCAGCCACTGCACCCTCATCATCATAAAGATGAATTAGTAAAAATACTATATCAGTAGAATTTTGATAAATATCCTCAAGTGAGGTATTTCTGTATCATCTTTTGTTCAGGAGTTGTGTTGGATCAAAAATAGATGCAGGGGTATCGATGGATATCGATAGAGGAGAACTGGAGATGACTAAGTGTCTGGCTACAGATAGTCTTAACTGGGTGATATCGTTACTATGCTCAGTGGCGTTAGGATCCTTGGGTGTAGGGGCCTACCAATACTAAAGATTAGAGTGTTTAGTACGCTAGCCGTAGCAAAGCTCCTACTTAGTATGAGACCAAGTGTACTCAGTTTCTTTTTATAGCATAGCTCCTTTTATAGTGCAGAGCTGGTCAGCGTCCACATTAGCCACCTGTTGTCTTACCTCTAAGTTTGTTCAACAGCTCTCAACCTAAACACAAGGAATATGTATCTTGAGCTCGGGGCGTTGTAGATCCTTCTCTCTTTTCATCTGTACATTGTAATCAGGAGTCGCGACTTCTGTCTGCACACATCCCTAAGAATACCAGATGCTGGCAGAAACAAGGCAGATCACTTAAGCAGATATCATACCTCACCCATACATTCAAGAGAGACAATTTCGCTCTTATGTACCCTAGCATATCTGCCTCGCACAATTAGGCTTGCTTGAATTGACTCTGACATATATGTAGAGTAGCTTGATGAAGCTCTGATGCTAACAGGATGTCATAACATAGCTACAGCCTTAACAGATCAATATAATCAAGATCAAAAAGCAAGTGTGGTCCTTTCCCTGCAACATTTGGTTTGTTCTCTAAAAAGGTGATGTGCAGGTTTTCTTCAACTCTTTTGGTTTCTAAATTGTATACTCTAAAAGCCTTGCTTTGTAGAGAATACCCAACTAAAAACCCTTCATCTGATTTTCCAGCAAACTTGCCCAGGTGGTCAATGGTATTCAAGATGGTCACATGGCACCCAAAAGGTCTTATATAACTTATAATTGGTATCTTACCAGTTAAAAGTTCATAAGGTGTCTTATTATGAGGCTTGGTCACTAATACCCTATTTAGAACATAACAAGCAGTACTAACTGCTTCAGCCTAAAAAGTGTTAGGTAAAAATGAATCTGCAAGCATGGTCCTAGCAGCCTCGATAAGAGTCTTGTTCTTTCTTTCATCAACTCCATTTTGTTGTGGAGTTCTGGCATTACTATATTCCCACTTGATCCCTTTTGACCCACAGAATTCAATGACATCATTGTTCTTAAATTCTGTACCATTATCACATCTAATAGTTTTAACTTTTTGATTTAATTAGTTCTCAATTTATCTTATAAAGTCCTTAAGGATTCCACTAGTTTCATCCTTAGTTCTTAAGAAAAACACCCAACTAAACCTGCTAAAATCATCAGTGATAACTAGGCAGTAGGTCTTATGGTTTAAACTCCTTATAGATGTAGGTCCAAACAAATCCATATAAAGAAGTTGTAAGGAGTGGCTAATAGAGCTTACTGATTTGGCCTTACAAGAGGCCTTATGTTTCTTTCCTTTCTGACAAGCAACACAAGTGTGGTCATTTTGAAAAATCTTTGAAGGTAAACCTCTTACAAGGTCTCCCTTTACAAGTTTGTGTAAGTTTTTGAAATTAACATGACCCAACCTCCTATGCCATTTGTTAAATTAATCAATTGTGGCCTTTGCAATTAAACAAGCTAATCCTTCTGAAGGAACAATGTTCTCTAAATTGAAACTGTACATATTGTTTTGTCTGGGGATTTTAAGTAATACTTGATTTTCATTAGGTAACTTAAATTCAGGAGACAAAACAAGACATTCAGAGTCTCATAAGAAACAGAACCTAGTTTCCTTTTTATGTCACACATTTGTGACATAGAAAAGAGATTAAATGCTGAAGTTCTTTCATAAAGGCACACAAAAAAAAAATTGATCGGACAGGACATCCAAATATTATATTCCCCCCACAAATTTTAAACAAAACTTAAAATAACCAAATCATCCCCCCCGGAATAGTCAAAGCAACGGACTTAGACGATAGATATAATCCCTTTTTAAAAATTTCAAATCATCCAAACAGTTAGAAATAAAGCAAGATATGTAAACTCAAAGGAATGATCAATAGCTTCGAAATTAAAATTATCAGGATCCAAAAAACAACGACAAGAAACAAGAAAAAGAGGTAAGATATAATCGGAGAGCTATTTCATCCCTCAAAAATCTAACTTTCCAGTTTTTATTTTACCTTTACCAGTGATGTAACCTTTACTACCTCCAAAAGCAACAGGGCCACCATTAAAGTCTTGAAATTCAGCAAGGTAGGCCTTGTTCCCCAGTCAGGGGCCGGAACATTCACTATCAACAATTCCTTTATTCTTTAAGCTCTATGTGGATAAATCCTGCACATTAAAATGAAAGAGATTAGATTCTTTTAGGGACCCAAGCCTGTTTGGGCTTGAGTCTGCCTAGTGGATCTTTGAAAGTGTAACAGTTTCTAAGAATGGATCCACCATTGTATTTGGAGACATTGTGCCAGTTGTATCTTTGTGGTCTCCAATTACAACCTGCTGAGGACTTAACAGCAGTTTCCCTTTTTCCCCCAACAGCACTAACTGCATTTACCTTAGCAGTATTAAATTTTTGTTTTGAAAAATTTGTGCTAAGTACTGTTGTCTTTTTGAAAGGCCTTGAATATGGTGAATGAGTTTTGTGAAAAACATTTGCTGGTCTAACTCTATTCACAATGGGCTTAACAGTATTAATTTTCACAGCAGTACTAGTTAGTACTGTCTGTCTGTTAAAACTTTGCCTAGCAGTACTAACATTTTTAGTACCGCTAGCTCTAGCAGTACTAACTGGAATTTTGCCAGTTCTAGTTAGTACTGCTGAAGGAACAAATTGGTTTTGTTTATTCACTCTTTGCACATTGTTCCACCCATTGTTTAACTCAGCTTTTCTTGCCATCCTCTTCTCATGGAAATCACAATCTCTGATTAAATGATTAAGACTACCACATACAAAACATGCTCTTACAGTAAACCCATACCCCAACTCTTTTTTATCAACTTTAGGTTTTTGACTATGTGTGAACTGATTCTTAACAGTTTCCCTAGGAGTTTTTACTTGCTGGTTAGCAAAACAGTATTTCTGTTCTTTTGTGGTATGACACTACTCAACTTCACTATCTGATTCATACCTCCTCAAGATAGGGAGCATCAGACCCAAACCTTAGTTGCCATTCTACATTAGATTCATTGACAACTGGTTCAGACTCGAATTCGGTAGGGTTTTGTTTAATAGTAGAGTCAACGGTATCAAATTCACTTATTTGAGGAATTCAGATTCACTAGGTTGAGTCTGTTTTGGACCATAGGTAAATTGGGATTCATCAATCTCAATATCAGGTCCAGATGGTATGTAATTCTCTGTTATAAGAGGGGGAACTGCATGCATTCCATCAGTTGTAACAAACCTATCATACAAAGTCCTATCATCTGTATTACTATCATTATTCATAAACACACTTTGTAAGACTTCATTTTCATAGCTCAAAATGCCATCAAATCTGTGATCCCCATATCCAAGCCCAAATTTATCATTGGCACTCATTTGAGTATTTAGCAGTTTACCATGATTTTTTGAAGAACTTTGCCAATTTTCAAGTTTGGTTTTTAAATCTTCTTTCTCTTTAAGAGCTTCTGCTAATAACTTCTTATGGTATGTAAGCACATCAATTTTATCATCTAAATCAATTTTCATAAATTTAATATTTTGCTCATACCAAATGTTGATTTTGCTGATGAATAACTAATTGAGCTTCTACTTTCTTTAAACCTTGATCATAAGCTTTTATTTCTACACTAGCATCACTAAGCTGTTCTCTTTGTTCATCATATAATTTTTTAAGTTGTGAAAATGATTTCTCACATTCAGAAGAACAAGTATGTACCTTAGAATTAACATTTAAAGAACTTGAGCTGTAGGCCATCTCTTCTTTGACAAACAAATCTTGTGTGTAGAAAATGTGTTCTTCTTATTCAAAGCTTCTCAACCAGCTCTGATACCACTTGTGAGTCCCTAACTGAACAGATCTTTGCAGCCTATTAGTACAATGCTAAAAATGAATAGTACATTTATTGACGTCGTCAAAGACTTGAAAACACAGGGTGTTATATGACCCATCACCTAGACCTTCACCTACTCCTCATATTCCAGATTCCATTCCAGAGGTTTCTGGTGGGAATCATGGAGGTCAGTCATCCAGTGATAAATCCCTTTCAGGGAATGAGGGTGACATAACACTCCAAAGTGTCTATGATCTTTGTATCTCTTTGTGTACACAGGTTACAGATCAAGCAAAGGAAATAAAACACTTGAAGGAACAGATCAAGAAGCTCAAGAATCAAGCCAAACCTGTTATTACACACCACAGAGCTTGGATGAAGAGTGTATCCTTGAAGTAAAGATTGGCAGGAAAGAAATCCTTGAAGTCAAACTAGATGCAAAAGGAGTCTGTATCTAAACAGGGGAGGAAGTCTGCCAAAGCTGAACCTTCAGTCCATAAAGATCCATTGTTTGATGAGCTTGATGATGATGAAATTGATAATATAGACACTGAGGATGCTCAAGATGTGGGGAGGACAAGACATGGAGTGAATGCAGAGAAAGAGGGTACTGAAGATGTAGTTAGTACTGACAAAGAAAAAGTTAGTACTGACAGATCAAAAGTTAGTACTGACGGATCCAAAGTTAGTACCGACAAGGAAAAAGATAGTACTGATAGGACAAATGAAGGTACTGATGATCAAATTAAAGGAAGAAGGGCTACTCAAACTACTCAAACAACTACTTCTACAATGTTTGGAGATGATGAAACTATTGCTCAGGTTCTTCTCAACATGAGCCAAGCCAAAGCAGTTTCAAGAGAAAAGGAGAAAGGAGTTGAGCTTAAGGATGTTGAAGAGACTGAGAGACCTAGGCCTACTTCAACTAGATCACTATTGACTTTAAAGCCTCTTCTAAAGATTGATCCAAAAGATAAAGGGAAAAAGAAAATTGAAGAGGAAGATGAGTCTGATACTAAATTTGAGGATATTCCTGAAGCTAAAAAGAAGTTTAAGCAACTTGCTAGGGATGAAGAGATGGCTAGAAAGTTCTAAGAAGATTGGGAAACAGAAGAAGAAAGAAAAAGAATAGCTGAGGAAAAAGCTACAAAGACTGCCCTTTCAGATGAATATGACTTCATTCAAGTAAGGATTGAAGCTGATAGACTTCTAGCTCTAAGACTTCAAGATGAAGAGAGAGAGTAGTTCACTATAGAAGAAAGAGCAAAGTTCCTTCATGATACAATTACAGCTCAAAGAAGATTTCTTACAGAATAAAGAGCTATTGCAATCAGAAACAAACCTCCTACAAGAACTCAGCTTAGGAATCAAATGATGACTTATCTGAAGCATGTTGGAAACAAGAAACACTCAGACTTAACACAAGTACTAAGAAAAGAAACACAAATATAGAACTATATAATAATACTTCTATTAATCTGCTGTTGAAATGAAATATAGATAACTAACAAATGAGAGTATTATTTTGCTATGAATATCTTGAGTCGTATCTAACTTATGCCTTATAAGGACATCCTTTTAATATAACTAAGGATAACCCTATACTGACTTACAAAAAGCATAACGATATCTTTTCCTAAAAATTCTCAAAACATATCTCTTGAAACGTACTAACTATTTTCTTCTAACCGGTAACATAACTACCTGAACAGTACTTAAACATAATTGTTACTGTCATAGCTAATCTAAACTAATCAGTACAAACTAGTTTTTTACAGTCGGTACTAACTATAACTAACAAATATTAAACCTAACAAAGCGTTTTTTTCATGCCTTTTTCTTCCCACATTTAAACTTTATACTCCGTTATCTCAGTGAGCGTTTTTACATTGATTGTAGACAAATCTTCAGCAAATCCCTCGAGAACCTTCGATAGATACCCATCAACGACCTAAGAATGGGCGATCTCCGGTTCGGTGACTAGGATGATGCCCACAATCCTTGATAGAGTACTATCTTGGCTGGTATACCACAATGTGATGCCTCTTGCTAGTCTATTGACATGGACCAGGGAAATATAGCCTTCGTAATCCCAAAAATCACATTTTGAAAACTTGGCAATACGACATATCCTATCTTAAGCAATTCCAAAATGGTTGCTTGGAGTGATTTCTTTCGGCTCATTTCTTGTCCATTGAATAAATAAGTAATTCATAAAAGAAGACAAATATGGAACCTACACTTAAGTAGGCGCTTTTGCCACACTCGTTCAAGATGTCCATGAAACCGCAGGTGCTTATAGTTAGCAACCGAAATTTATCCCATGAACCAGAACTCGTAATAGACCATGACCAAGTTTGTGTAATGCCGTCTTTGTATATGTCTGAACTCGTACTCTAAGCTGAGTGAAAAGCCGAACTCAAATCAAATTGCCGGATCTCAAATCTATCTTCGAATAAATACTGGATCCCTGGAGTTGATCAAATAAATCGTCAATCCTTGGGAGTGGATAACGATTCTTCAATGTCAGCTTATTTAACTCACGGTAGTCAATGCACATCCTGAATGACCAATCCTTCTTTTTGACAAACAAGACCGGGGCTCCCCAAGATGAGGAACTGGGTCTTAAGAAGCCTTTGTCAGAAAGCTCTTGTAGTTGTTTTGACAATTCCTTCATTTCGGACGGTGCCAATCGATACGGTGCTCGAGCTACGGGAACGGCTCCTAGAATTAAGTCGATCTGGAATTCCACTGGTCGAGCTGGAGGAAGACCCGACAAGTCCTCGGGAAACACTTCAGGAAAATCTCGAACGATTGGTACGTCCTTAAGTCGCTTTCCTTCTGACTTGTCCTCCTATTTCTTGGCGGATATCTGTGCCAAAAAGATCTGACATCCTTTTGTCATGTACTCTTGAGCCTTTGAACATGAGATAATCGTCAACTGAGATTCTATCCCGTTGTTACTTTCATTACCATGAAAAATCAAAGTTTCATTTCCATAGGGAATTTGAACAAGTTTCTCATCACATACGATCACGGCGTGACACCTTCTTAACCAATCCATGCCGATAATAACGTCGAAACTACCCAATTCTACGGGCATTAGATCTATGTTGAACGGAGGGTTTAAGAAATTTAAAGAGCAACCCCGTATAATAGTTATCTAAACCCGACTAATTTCCCGTCAGCTAATCGATGTCATAACATATTTTCTAATGGAGATGGGGGAGATGTTCAATTCAGGGAACTAAACGCAGTAAATTGAAAAAACTCTATCGTCACCAATGTTAAATAAGATAGATTGCATAGCCGGTTGTTTACGAGAACGCACCCTGACGACATGAAGTCTTGGGTTCCTCGATGCATTCCCATTTCTTTTCTGATTTCCACCCTGCGTATACCCAGCCTTGTGCATTCCCATTTCCCCCATCCTTATTCTTCAATTTTGGACAATCTCTCTTGAAATGTCTTGGAGCTCTACATTCAAAACAACCATTCCCCTTGGGAACTGCCCTATTGTCCCTCTGAGCATTAGCAACATTAGTGTTTCCAGAACCTCTGCAGTCGCGGGCAAAGTGCCCTACCTTGTTACATTTGTGGCATTTCTAGTATAACGGGCCATTGGTGAATGAAAATGCACTTTTGCATTTTTTTCTTGGGCAAAGATCCACCATACGGCTTCTTTTCACCGCCCTCCATATTGTAGACCTTGGCGACATTCTATCTCTTGAAGGGTTGTTGTTGATGGACATGGTTGTTTCTGAGAATCATCAGCCTTCCTTTTGTTGCAAGCTGCCTTTCCGCATAGGTCGTGAGTTTTCTGATCCATCAGTCGTGGCCAACTCAATAGTCCTCATCCAACGTCTTTGGGTTTGGAAGACTTTCACATTTCCATAAATGTTATCTAGGATCCACTGATGCTACTTGTCAACCTTCCAGTTTCATTAGCAACAAAACTTGTACATATCAGAGGTTAACTCTTGAAACGTTCAATGTACGTTGGAACATCATTCCCCTAGACCTTTAGGTTCAACAACTCGGATCTATTTATTGATTTCACCCTCGGCCGATACTTTGTGCCGTATTTTCTCTTGAGTCCTTCCAAGTCCTTGAATATTAATCAGGACCTAGGTATCGTTATCTGACCATTCCACTAAGTCAAAGCATCCCGCTAACGGGGTGGCATGTGGCAACTTAACCTGTTTTCAATAACACAACCACTGATATTGAAAACTGATTCCATCTTTTCAATCCACCGGGTTAAACCGACAACGCCTTCATTTCCTTTGAAGTTCAAAGGTTGACATTTCATGAAGTCAGCGTAGAAACAAGGGCATGTAGTTTGCACATTCCTTCGGTTATCCCCGTGTGAACTGTGGCTTCCGTCTCCATTGGTGGAGTTTCGCAGAAGAGCTTGATCAATCATAGCTTGAACAGATTCTGGAGTCATGTTGTTTGGGTTGGTGTTGTTAGGTGGGGTATTCGGTCCTCGTCTTGTCACAGGTGCCATGATTCGTCTAAATCACAAGAGACAAAACGTGAGGTCATGACAAGACATACAATAATTTACAGATGAGACAACAACACAAGAGAGGTATATAGTACAACATAACACATCTATTTCATTCATAACTTGGAAAATTTTACATGAAATAGTTTTTGGTACACAAAATACAATACAAAAGATCTAAGGCTATGCTAGCGGGGAGAACCCCTAATACTTAACATGCCTGAACAACTGCCTAGCAAAGTAAAATGACATAAACTACTAGAGGTGGCTATCCGCATCCCTAGAAGCATCATGGTGATCTGGAAACTCTAATCAACTGGTCCTGGGATGGTATGCCGTCTCCTCTGCTGGCTCTCGCAGTGCTAACAACACCGGTCTGCATGTCCCCCATCACTCGTCCTCGTATCTCTCATCACTCGGAGAATCTCTACCATCTGTCCCTTACGTCTACGGTCAGTCTCTCGAAGCTCTGCCATCTCAGTCTGCTGCATCTGAGAGCGAGTCTCATGTACCTGGTGCTGTGTCTGAATAAGTGTACCCTGTAGCTGTAGCGGTGTCTGATGTGCTGAATCTGGGTCTCGTGTGCATACACCTGCTCATGGTGGATCTGTAGCTCATAATGAACTACCTGACTCAACCCTATCGAATGAGCCCAAGCCTCTCTGGAAGTATAGGTCTCCTCCTCCACAATCAGTATTATCTCCTGATGAGCTATCCTATCCTCCATAAGCAAGTCGACTCGATGCGAGTCCATAGTGACTCGCTATGATATGTGAGTCCTACTATCCTGAGCATCCTCTAGTAGAGCATATAAGTCATGCGTATCATGCTCATGGAGCTCAGCAAGCTCTGTAACCCTAGTATTGACCTCTCCCATGGTCATAGGTGCTATCTCAGGAACTGCCTCTGTCCGAATCCACCCAAGTATCCCTAATACCATATACAACCTCTCTGATCCCCCGTCGTCTCGCTTCAGCATCTACGATGCTGATAAACCCATAATCGATCCCTCGACCTTCAGGAGGTCTAGTAGTAGAACTCTCCCTGACCTCATACCTAGAGCCTAGAGCAAACAAACACGACCTCTTGCGAGGTGGCCGCTCGGACTCGAGAATATCATCCCTACGGTCAATAGGTGGTGGTATGTATAAAAAGATGGTGGTAGTGGTAGTGGAGGTGATGGTAATGCGGCAGTAACCGCATCAACAAAGGCCTGAGTGGAGGCTATCCTGAGTGTTTGGATTTGAGTTAGACACCCAGATGATGGTAGTAATGGTGATGGCACAGGTGGTGGTGATGAATGTGTAGATGGGGCCATGCACCTAGCAAGGCGCTTCCCTGCAGAGGGTGGTGATAGTGAGATAGGTGGTGATGGTGGTGGAGTAGGCATGGCTAGAAGTATCTCAACCTCTGCCTCTGGTGGAAGGGATATGGAAGCCTGAAGCCGGACAGTAATCCTAGCTCAAGTGGTAGTAATGTCAGTGGAGGGTGGTGGTGTAACAGGCTCTATTCCCTTAAGTGGGGAAACAAGCTCAACAGTAGGTACAACGACAGCGGAGTCGGCCGGAGCTAAGTGCTCCTCCTCCTCCTCCTCATCATCCTCCTCATCCTCATCATCATCATCGGCGTCATCCCCGGATGAATCACCGTCATCATCATCTCAATCGTCTCCCCCGTCCATAGGATAGTCAACATGACCATCCTCTGTCTCATCATCCTCATACTCCTCTGGATCCTCTTCTGGATCCGACTCAACAACATATCCTGGTGACTCAGCAGTAGGTGAATCAACAGGAGGTAATGGCTGCTCCTCAACCGGAAACACATGCTCATCCTCCAATGGTATGTACTCAGGGTATATAGGCTTTGGCACGTAGTCAGGATCATGTGGCTGTATGAACATAGGCTCACGCTCATCCTCGTCCTGTGGTACTGGTGGTGTTTGTGGCTCCTCGGGGTCTGGTATGTAATCCGGTGATGGTGGGGTTATGGGCTGCATAGGGAGTCCATCGTATCCTAATACGATGACTCGTGGAGAACCACCGTCAGATACCTCCTCATCGGCTCCCCAAAATACCCTCCCTGGCTCAGAGTCGGTGTAGACGGAAGTGTAGGTAACCGCAGATGATGCAGAAGACATGACTGCTGTAAAAACAAAAATAACTTATATAAGTATAAATTTTAAGACTCTTATAGTAATATACGTAATATAATTTATATACTCGTATATCAATTATGCAAGCACTTAGTAAACTACTAATGCCAAAATAGTGTATGTCATGTAAGCATGTATGCTAGATTGCAAACAAGTAATGTATGTGTGTCTCGTGCAAACCCCATTTGTAAATGCAATGTTTGAAAAATGGTTATAGTCCAGACAAAACTTTTGACCTGGTTCTCTATAACCTTGGCTCTGATACCAATCTATAACACCCCCAAATCTGTGTAGCAGCGGAATGTTGAATATCTGAGGGCATTACTTCATAGATCAATATCACAAGATATGAGAAAGACCACTAAACGTGTCGTTTTAAAAAGATATATTGGATTAACAAAATACTTGTTCATTACATAAGCTCATGGCTATAAATTGTTCGACAATATAAGTAAAGATTTCGGTTTATAATAAATGTTCTCAAAATGTAATACGCCCCAAATCTTTAGTACTGACTCTCCAAAGAGTGACCCCCAATGTATCTTGGCACCTCG
>BQNB010067820.1:0-34056 GCA_026074375.1 Tanacetum coccineum | reverse complement strand
TGTTGACCAAACCCTTTGATGGACCACGGTTTAATTACTTAGTGGTTAGCATTGGTATGATTAACAAATAGCTATTTTTAAGGGAAGGCTTAGTTGTATAGTTTGTTTAATTTTGGTAACTAAGTAGTCTTAATACTGTTAGTTAAGTTTAATTTAATTCTGGTTGAAAAAGAGTTAATTCGGGTTGACTCTTAATTAATTCTGGTTGACCAAAATTAAGTCTGGTAGTGAAATTGTTAATACTGGTAGGTCATTGTTAATGCTGGTTGCGGGAAATTTGACTTTTTCTGACTTATCACTGTTTAAATGTTACCGTTAGAGATTTTTACGGCGCAATAGTCGTACAACAGAGAAGCTATATATAGATAAAGTTTGATTTCTCTTTCATACTTTTCTTTTTATTGCTATCTCCTCTTTTTGCAAAGTAAAAATTTCCTTTATCACGAAAATCGTCAAGAGTTCTGTTACCAGCATCTACAATTTCAATCACCTCAAAACCCAAATACTTTGATAAAATTGTCGAATGGCTCAATTAAAGTATTGCGACAAACACAATCAAGTAGGGTTTTTGCGCAAGCCTGACGAGAGTGCAGGGTTTGCTGAGATAGTGGATTTTCTTCGAGGTTCCAACCTCAGGTATGCCTTAACTACTAATCCAACTATCTATGATTCCCTTGTACGACAGTTTTGGCAGAGTGCTACTGCCAATACTAAAGCTGATGGGTCTCTAGAAATTAATGCAACCATTGATACCATAAGGTATACAATCTCTGAGGCGTCAATTAGGGATTCACTTCAATTAGAGGACGCCACAGGAATTACAATGTTGCCAAATGAGGAACTTTTTGAGGGAATGGGGCAAACAGGGTATCCTACTGATGGAACCTTTACTTTTTGGAAAAGTTTTTTCACACCCCAATGGAGATACTTAGTCCACCATCTTTTACACTGTATAAGCTCTAAAAGTGGTGGATGGGATCAATTTGGTAGCAATATTGCTACTGCTTTGATTTGTCTATCCACTAATAGAGTTTATAACTTTTCAAAACTTATTTTTGATGGTATGGTGGCAAATTTGAAAAGCAAGACAAAGTTTTTGATGTATCCTCGTTTTCTGCAAATGATTTTGAATATTCAAACGGAAAACAAACACCTTTATCTGGCTGTGAGCCTGACCAAAAAGATCTTTGGGAACATGAAAAGGGGTTTTCGAGGGGCACCAAGACCTTTATTGCCTTCTATGTTACTTGTTGCTACTAACCCAAATGCAGGACAAGAACATGCTGCTGTGGCTCAATCCCAACCATCATCATCCACTCCTCCAGTACTATCTACATCAACACCTCAAGTACAATCTCAACCATCTACACCTACACCACCACCTATCCATACACCTACACCAACACCAATACCTAACACTGAACCTACACCATTTGAGCACATCTATGAGGAGCCATCTCCTGTCCACCAACACTTCTCACCCCCACATGAACAGGCCCAAGGACAAATGGCTATGGATGACTTACTTCAAGCAGTTCCTAAGTTGATATCAAGAATTGACAGCCTGGAAACGGATCTCAAACAAACCAAGCTGACCATGGGAAATACCATAGTGAAGTTAGTCAAGAAGGTAAAGAAGATGGAAGGGTTTTTGAAAAAGAGGAAATTGGTTTTGTCAGACTCTGAAGAGGAAGAACCTGAGGCTCAAGGGAGGAAAAGTCAAGATGATCCTCTAGATTCTTCAGTACAAGGATTGGTTACTCCTTCTTCAACAAGAGTAAATGCTTCAGGGGAGGAACAAGTGGAAGACATAAGTCCAAATACTCTTAAAGCAGCCAAAACTCTCTCTAAGGTTGCCTTTTTAAAGACAAGGTCTATTGACAAGGGAAGGAGATACAAGAGAAGAAAAGAGGCTAAGGGAAAGAAAGTAGTCTTAAGCTTGGATTTTCAAGAAGAAGTTGATGCTGGTGATGAACAAGTTAGTACTGTTGGTGCTAAGAAGTCTACTTCTTCTCCTGATAAAGGCCAAAGAGAAGGGAAAGCTCCAATAATCAGTAAAGAAATCCCTAAGAAGTCAAAAGAACAAATTCTACAAGAGGAAGCTAGTCTTGCTGAAGCAATTAGGTTGGATACTTTGCAAAAAGAAGAGGTGGCTAAACAAGTACATTTGGATTCTCTCCTAGCACAAAGAATTGCAGAAGAAGAAGAATTGAATGAGCAACAGAAGAAAAGGAAAGCTCAAGTTCAGTTTGAAGCTCAGCATTACACAAATGAAGACTGGGATTTAATTAGAGCAAAGATTGAAGCCAATGCAGAGTTGTCAAAGAGCATGCTGGGAAGTGAATTACAAGGTGAAGATTTTGCAAAGAAAATGGTTGATCTAGTCAATCAAAGAAAGAAATATTTTGCAGAAGAGAGAGCTAAAGCTAAAAGAAACAAGCCCATGACCCAATCTCAGCTGAAGACTTATATGATGAATTACTTGAAGAATCAAGGGACATGGAAATTATCTCAGCTGAAGAATTTGAGTTTTGAGGAAGTCAAGAAGGAATTTGACAAGCTTGTGAAACAGGTTGAGTCCTTTGCACCAATAAGTTTTGAAGCTACTAAAGCAAGTTTGAAAAGATTTGGTGAAGAGCTTCAGACAAAGACTCCAAAAAGATTGAAAGATGATAAAGATGATGAAGCAAAGGATGATGAGCAAACTAAGAAGTCTGGAAAGAGAAGAAAACAGATGGCAAGGAAAGGATTGCATACAAGTGTTGATAAAGATGACTCTGAAGATTCAGATGAAGTTGGTGAGCAAGAAGAGTCTGTCACAGGTACTAAAACTCCAATTAATCCTGTTCCTGTAGCTATAAAAACACCTAGTATAGCCACCTATAAGATAATCAAGCAAGGAGAAAAAGGAGTGTACCAAATAGTTAGGGAAGATGGAACTGACATAGTGTACATTAATTTTGGTGCTATGATGAAGTCTATATCTAGAGATGATCTTACTGAGTTGTATAGGATTGTAATGAATAGATATGGGATGGATGGGCCAGAGGATAAGTTAGAGAAGGGATTTTGGAAATGTTTAAGAATTATGTTTGAAGAACCTCTTAGCACAGATTCTATATGGAGTGAATTAGGACAGCAAAAGATTATAAGTTGGAGATATTATGATACCTGTAGGGTACATTGCTTGAACTTAGAATCCATGGAAGTGTATATGTTGTCTGAAAGAAAGTATCCTTTATCTGCTGAGGTATGTCAAACTATGTTAAAAATGAAGCTTTTGGATGGAAAGATGAATGAGGATTGCTATAGATTGTTGAAAATGATGGAAAAACAAGCTGGCATTAGAAAGTAGTGAAGTTTGTAAGGTTGAAAGCCTAGGATAGAAGATGAGAAGGATAACACTTGGTGGAGGTGCTATGCACTAACACAACAAATGGTTATCAGTTCACCATGTCTAACCAACATAAGGACTGGCTAGTCCAAGAGCAAACGGCTCTTGGTAAAGACTTCTCAAATCCGTTCTATGGTTGACAACTTGCAAATAAGTTGTATGGTTTTCAACTCACCATATCTGTCTAAGTGAAGAGTTGGCTAGCCCACAAGTTTATGGCTTGTGGTAAAGGCTGTGGAAAAACCATAACTAGTCCATAAGATTATGGCTTATGGTAAAGACAAATTGCAAATCCATATTAGATGGTTGACACTTTACCAAAAAGTGGATGGTATATCAACTCACCAAGTTTATTTATACTGAAGCATGGCTACTCCAGAGCAAACGGCTAGCTGGTAAAGAGTTATCAAATCCGTTAATAGCTGATGATTTGCTCAAAATCATATGGTTATCAATGTACCATGGTCTTACAAACCTAAACATTGACTAGTCCATAGCAAACGGCTCATGGTAAAGACACAACAAATCCGTTTATGGCTGGTAGTTTGCCAAAAACTATATTTTTGTTGCAGTCAAGATTGGAGTGCTATGAAGACTAGTTGCTGTCAAGATTTGAAGACTTAAAGACACATTATTTTGAAGACAGAAGTTCAAGACAATCCTCTAAAGCCCAAGGTGAAGCTTAAAGTATTTAAAGATCGAGAATGTGTTGAAGGAACTTGAAGTTCATGAATGAAGATCAAGTTAGGGGAGGATTGTTAGGAAAATATTGTAAACAGACTTAATACTGTTAGTATTAAAGTTAAGTCTGTTAGTTATAGTTAGTACTGATAGAAATAGTTAGTACTGTTAGTATAGAAGTTAAGTCTGGTAGAGCAAGTTAAGTCTGCCAGCATTAACTTAAGTCTGACAGTATTAAAGTTAATACTGTTTGACCAGACAGTTAAGTCTGTTGTAATTATAGTAATAGTTATCAATTAGCGTTAATCTAGGAAGAGATAAGCATTATCTCTTAACGCGTTTAGGGTTCCTTAAGTCTATAAAAGGAACATAGAATAGTATTGTAAACATATGAGTTGATTGAGTATTCACAATCAAATAGTAATAGTAATAGCAAGTTTGGTATTCGTTCTTGTGTTCATCTTGGTATAGATATTGATATTCCGCGTCAATATTTGTATTCACAGTTATTGTCTCTCATAGTATCTTTGGATTTATTCAAAGGACTATCAGTCGTTCAAGGCTCATTGAGATCCTGTTTATAAGGACCTACAATTTCCCCTCTTAAGTGCCCCAAATAAAATCAAACTTTAACTACTCAGTTTCGGGTCTTAACAAACACTAAAAAGTTTGGACCTAAAAACCATACTTAAACTCGAAATCAGAAGCTCTCCTTTGAGAAATTTTTAATAGACACATAGAAATAAACTCATGCAGGTTGGCTAATCCTAATTCGAATTTTAAGTTGGGGTTTTACACCTCGTAATCTGACCCGAATTTACTACTTTTACAACCTTTCTTGTAACCAACATTTGAATGACTTCCCGACCTTAAAAACTTTCGAGGCCAGATGTTCTAGAAACTAGACTAGGTCTGGAGAGTTGATCAGAATGGGAAATCAAGAAGCGAGTCACCAAAGGAAAGGATGGTGTATACAGGGTTCTTCCTCCAACCACACAGGAAGAACAGTTTGCTGATGAGAAAGAAAGGAAAGCTAGAACACTATTGTTAATGGCTGTTCCAAAAGATCATCTCAGTACGTTTTCATGTGAATGGATGATGCCAAAGAGATTGGGCGCCATCACAGGGACATGGTTGGTGGTAATGACGAAATCGAAGAAAATGCCAAAGCTGTTTTGGAAAAACAGTTTGAGGCATTTACTATATCATCTTAAGGAAAGCTTAGAAAAAGGGTATGATACGGTCCAAAAAAACTCCTATCACATTTGGATTGCCCTTGGTGTAGTGTGTCAGATGAAGATGCAAATCACAGTTTTTGAGGTCCTTCCTCCTGCGTGGACAGTTGCCATGACAAAGAGAACGAGAAGAATATTGACACACTGTCATAGATGATTTATACAAATAAGCTGGATGTCTATTGAACAGACATCTAAAAGAACATCATCTTCTTCCCAGGCATATGATAAATGTAGGCTTTTTATCAAAGCCAAAAGGCCTCTTCAAGCAAGCATAAGCCAAGCCACAGCTCAGGAAGTTATAGTTCTTATACCACTTCCTCTTCCCAAAGCATCCCTATGCTACTCCTGGTCTTGCTGAGGAAGTTATCCATTCTTTTCTAGCACAATGCTTATGATGTGGACTTAATACATGAAGGACTAGATCAAAGTGATGATCTGGATTGGAAGAGATGGATATAATCGGCGATTGCTATGATGCCATAAGATTAAGGATGTTCCTACACTAAGATAGGCAGAAGCAAGAGTGGATGGAAAAATGCATGTGGCATTTATAGTGAAAAGTTTGATGCTTCAATTGCCACAAATACTGGGCATTTGCTAGGAGTGCAAGTTTAATGAGTTCTAAAGAAGGTAAACAGGCTAGGAAGCAGTAAAGGTCAGAATTACAAGCCAGTGCAAATTGAAAAGGAAAGCCTGATGTCCATGTTGAAGGTTCAGATCAATTGGGTTAGAGAAACTACAGATGAGGAACTCAACATGCTCTAATGGATTTCACTGTGGGAATAATGAGGTATCAATGTGCTCTAAATTGTGTTTAGATTCATATAATGCACTTTAATAGTAAGTATGATGAACTGAAATCTGAATTTGGTGACCAAGAAGCTGCCTTAGTTGCCCATAAACTAGCTGTTAAGAAATTAGAATCTCAGCTTAAAGCCTCCCACAAACAACAATCTTCCTTAACTGAAAAATTAAATTTTCAAGCCAATCAAATTTTTGAAAAAGATGAAAAGCTGAAAAAGTATAGAAGAATAGGAATGAAAGCTGTCAAAGACAAGGATGCTTTACAACAAATTTTTGACTCTTGGTCTGCATCTTCTAAAAATCTTTGGAAGCTAATTGATTGTGGGATGAGCTCAACTGTTAAGATAGGTTTAGGATATGGCATCAAATCAAATGCTGAGGTCCTAGGATATGAGGAAGAAATAAGTAGAGGTATTTTTGCTTTTAGGGAAACAGATGCAGGAAATTATGACATCCCACTATACAGCAGATTTAAACAGGTAGAATATAAAGGTGTCCCCCATCCTCTTAGTGGTGATTATACCCCTAGGGAACAGGAGGACATAGATGATTCTCTGTATGAGTATGGTAAATATGGGCCTCAACCTCAATCTCCTAGTCCTATGAGTCTGATGCTAGTTCCACTGTTTACTCAACTTGTCAATCCAATGACATGATGGGGGAACAAGGAACTGTATCTGAGAGAGACCATTCAAAATTATGATGACCCTATCCCTTTCCTTCTATTGTAGGCAGGTTACCATTGCACCCAAAAAGAATAACCACTACGTGCCTAACCTCAACAAACAGTTGACCCTAGTTGTGCACAGCATGTAAAAACTCCTAGGCAACCATTTAGGACACCAGTGACTCCCTCACCTATTCCTTCATATAATAGACAGAATTGGAATCAAGGAATGCAAAGGGACTTAGGTACAGGATATTCTTTTGAAAGAAAACCATGTTTTTATGTGTGGAGTCTTAGTCAATGTTTAAGGACTGTGACTATTATGAGAAAAAGATGGCAAAGGAAGCTGCTTTTAAGAGCACAAGGGTGGTTCATGCTAATGTTAGGCAAGCTACACTAACAGCCTGGACTAACTCTAACAGGGTGAATAAAGCAAATCAATTCACTTCCCATACCGTACAACTAAACAACTTTTAGACCCAACCTTAGTATGGATAGCAGAACTATTTAAACTGGTAGGGTAAATGTTAAATACTGATCCATGGAAATGTTAGTTCTGTTAGTTCAGTGGTACTAAATTAAGTCTGGTGCTTCTAGATTTATGACTGGCAAGCAACATGTAATCTGTAGTGTGCATGTTAATTCTGGCACTCAATTTAAGTCTGGTGCTTCTAGATTTAATACTGGCAAGCAACATGTTAGTTCTGGTAGAGTAAATAGACCAGTATCAAACAACACAAGCCCTAAACCTTCTCAGTGAATCTTAACAGTCCAAAGAAATGTTTTTCAAAACAAAGATCACTTGTAAATAGACCCTTTTCAAGGAATACAGCACACAAGTCAAATATATATGCTGTTAAGGGCAAAATAGGCACTGCTGTTAAGACCTCAGCAGGTTGTGTTTGGAGAAAAACAACACCACTCTCCAATACCAATAGTGGACCAACCCCTGATTCAAATGTTAATGTTTCTAGAGGTCCACAGGAGACCCAGCCTATGAAGGCTGGGTCCCAAAGAGAAAAATAATCCCTTTTTGATTGTGCAGGATATACAGAGGCATATGGAGCATTGAGGTATTTTGATAGTGGGATGTTCTGGCACATAACTGGTAACAGGGGCCCCATCTTGAAAGATTATCAAGATACTGTCCAAGTGGGATCTGTTAATTTTGGAGAAGTAAAGGTAGTATCAGTGGGAAAAGGTACAATTAGATTAGGAATTGAGGTTTTGCTGATGTGGCTTTTGTGAAGAACTTGGACATTTTAACTTTTTCGCATATCTCAGAATATGTGATAAAAAGCTAATTACTTTGTACTGAAAAAGAGTGTTTTGTGGTGTCCTCTGACTTCAAGATGCCTGATGAAAATCAGGTCCTTCTTAAAGTTCCTAGGCAACACAACATGTATACTTTTGATATGAAAAATGTTGCTTCTTCAAAAGGATACACTTGTTTATTAGCAAAAGCCTTCATTGATGAAGCTAAATTGTGGCACGGAGGTTAGTTTCACCTTAATTTCATAAACTTTAATACTTGTAAGGATAAGCTAGTTAGTGGTTAACTTCCAAGAGTTTCAAAAATGGACCACCACTTGTGTTGCTTGTCAGAGGGAAAGCAACACAAGGACCTCCTGTAAGGCCAAGATGACAGGTTTGTGACCCACCCATTACACACCTTGCATATAGACTTATTTGGACCTACCTCTGTGAGGAGTATCAACCATGCAAGTTACTGTCTAGTGATTACTGATGACTGTTCAAGGTTTTGTAGGGGTAATTCTTTCTAGTCCAAATTGGTGAGACTAGCATAACATCCTTAAGATTTTATAAAAAGATAGAAAACCAATTAATCAAAAAAGTAAAATTCATTAGATCAGATAATGGGACAGAATTTAAAAACAGGGTTATGCTTGAGTTCTGTGGGGAAAAGGGTATAAAACAGGAGTTTAGTAATGCAAGGACTCCTCAGCAAAATGGGGTTGCTGAGAGAATGAATAGGACCCTTATAGAGGCTGCTAGGACTATGCTAGCTGACTCACACTTACCTACCACTTTTTGGGCAGAAGCAGTCAATACTGCTTGCTATACCTTCAACAGGGTAAGGGTGACCAAGCCTCAGAACAAAACTCTTATGTGTTTTGTTTGGCCACAAACCAATCCTAGCTACATAAACCATTTGCGTGCCATGTTACATTCTCAATACTCTTAGCCCACTAGAAAGTTTGATTGAGAAATCTGATGTAGGTTTTTGTTAGTTACTCTGTAAACAGTAAAGCCTTTAGGTTTATTATTTAGTAACCAAAAAGAGTTGAAAGTTAACACCTTCATGTCAACTTGTCTTGAGGAAAACCCAATGTACAGGGATAGGGCATAGGTGTGTTTGACTTAGGGGGGGACTTTCTTACAGACTCTATGAACTATATACCTGTTTCTTTGCAAAATCAAGCTAACCCTGCAGGTTCAAAGGAGGTCCTTGATATTGATGTGCAGACTGAGGAAGCTGCAGACCTGATGGTGGTTTCTTCTACATCTCTAACTGAAGCAACTAGAAAGCCGTGTTTCTGAAAGATTGCTACAAAGAAGAATCACTCCCTAAAGCAGCCATCTTTACACCAATATCCAAATCTGCTGATGACATTTAGACCTTTAGAAAAAGCGCTGGATGCTCCTTGCTTTGAGCACTTAGGTCGTAATGCAGCAGCACCTCCAGTGACTAATCTGTTACATAATGTAGTATTTTAACCCTTTTAAATATGCTTTGAGGAGGTATACTGCAATAATGAAGCTATCTCTCTAGTGTGATATGAAGAAGAGGTCTTCCTGTGCAGATGGATGATGAAAATGCTGAAATAAGGATTTATGATAATTAATGTGAAGGTATCTTTGAAAAGGGCTTTCTATTATGATGATGATGGGATTATTTCTGATTACAACAATCTACCAGATGAGGTAGATGTCCCTACAAATCACACTCTAAGGATTCACAATGCTCATCCTCAAAGTCAAATCCTTGGAGATCCCAATACACTTGTTCAGACTAGAAGCTCTTTCAAGAAAAAATCACTGAGGCTATGCTTAGTGAGCTACATACAACACACCAAAGAAAGCAATCATAAAGATCAACAACATTGTCTTTTTGCTTGATTTTTATCTCAATTTGAACCAAGAAAGTCTCGAAGCCTTGAAGATGGAAGTGGGTTGATAGCTAAGCAGGAAGATATGTTGCTGTTCAAGTTCAACAAGTTATGGGTTTTGGTTGATTTTCCCAATGTGCTAGGGGTGATAGGTACTAAATGGGTATACAGGAACAAGAAGGATGAGAGGGGAGTAGTTGTCAGAAACAAAGCAAGGCTGGTAGCTCAAGGTCATAGACAAGAAGAAGGAATTGACTATGATGAGGTTTTTGCTCCTGTAGCAAGAATTGAAGCTATCAGGTTGTTTTTAGCCTTTGCCTCATTTATGGGATTCATAGTCTATCAAATGGATGTTAAAAGTGCTTTTCTGTATGGCACTATTGATGAAGAGGTCTATGTCTCACAACCTCCTGGGTTTTGTTGATCCTGATCATACTATATCGGTTATAGGTGGTCAAAGCTTTGTATTGAGGATTGCACCAAGCCCCTAGAGATTGGTATGCTACTTTGTCTACTTTCCTCTAGTGCAGCATGGATGACTAAGAGGTGGCACCATTGACTGACCTTTATTCATTAGAAGAAACAAAAGGATATGCATGTTTGTTCAAGTGTATGTGAATGATATAATTTTTGGGTCTACCAAAAGTCTTGGTCGTGATGAGTTTGAAGCTTTGTTGCATAGCAGAAGATTTAAAATGAGTTCCATGGGTGAACTACATTCTCTTAGGTTACAGTCTAAGCAGACAAAGAAGGCATTCTTATATTTTAAAGACAAGTATGTGCTAAGATACTCAAGAAATTTGATTTGTGAATTCAAGCTGCCATCACTTCCAATGGGACCAAGTTGCACGTTAACAACAGGCATGAGGAAGCTTTTGATGAGATGTATTGTACAGATCTATGATCGGTCCCTATGTACTTAACTGCTTCGAGACCTAATATTATGTTTGCAGTATGTGTTTTGTTCTAGGTTTTCAGGTAACTCCAAGAACACCTCATCTCAATGCTGTCAGAGGTGTCTTCATGTACCTCAAGGGCAAACAAACTTGGGCATTCTGGTATCATAGGGAGACACCCCTTGATTTGGAAGCATTCTTGATAGTGACTTTGGTGGTTCCAACCTTGACAAGAAATCCACAACATGTGGTTGTCAATTTTCTTGGTCAAAGACTTATCTTTACCTGGCAATGCAAAGAAACAGGGACTTAATTGTAGCCACTTCAACAACTGAAGCTGAATATGTAGCTGCTGCCAAATTGCCTGTGGACAAGTGTTGTGGGTTCACAAATCAATTGTTGGATCTTGGTTTCAACTTCATGAAGACCAAAATCCACATTGATATGAAAGCACAATCTGCATTGTGAAGAACCCATGTCTATATTCTAAGAACCAAACACATTGAGATTTTGTCACCACTAATCAGAGATTGTTATGAGACGAAGCTCATAAAGTGTGGAGAAAATCCAACAGACTTAAAAGTAGCTGAATTGTTGGACCAAAAACCTCATTTGATGGCCCTTCGATTTTATTTTGGGTTTATTACTTGGTGGTTAGCATTGGTATGATCAACCCATAGCAACATTTAAGGGGAGGCTTAGATGTATAGTTTGTTCATTATAGTAGCTAAGTAATTTTAATTCGGGACTAGTAATTAGTTAATTTCTTTTAATCCTGGTAGTTATATTCTATTAATACTGGTAGTTAAGTAGGATTAATTCGGGTAGTTAATTTCTTTTAATCCTGGTAGTTATATTCCATTAATACTGGTAGTTAAGTTTTCATTAATTCTGTTTATACAATTTTGCAATCTGTTTTTCTTTGTTTTATTAGACTATTGTTTGCAAGGCATCATAGCATGAATGTAAGGGAGGTTGTGGCAAGGTTTTAACATTGACCATTTTTTCATACACACTTTAATTTCTTGGTGGAAATAGAGTTAATTTCAGGTTGACTATTAATTAATTCTTGTTTGACTCAAATAATTAAGTTGGTAGTGTAAAATTGTTAATACAAAATTAGATGATTTATGTTAATGCTGGTTGCGGGAAATTTGACTTTTTCTGCTTAATTACTGTTTAAATGTAACGTTAGAGATTTTTTCGGGGCAAATTGTAGTCCAAAGAGTAGCTATATATTAGATATAAAGTTTGATTTCTCTTTCATACTTTTCTTTTATTGCTATCTCCTTTTCTTTTGCAAAGTCAAAAATTTCCTCTCTAACGAAAATAGTCAAGCGTTCTGCTACCAGCATCTACATTTTCATTCACAATAAAACCTAAGTACTTAATACGGTTGTCAAATGGCTCAATTAAATTATTGTGACAAACACAATCAAGTAGGGTTTTTGCGCAAGCCTAACGAGAGTGCAGGGTTTGCTGAGATAGTGGACTTTCTTCGAGGTTCCAACCTCAGGTATGCTTTAACTGCTAATCCAACTATCTATGATTCTCTTGTGAAACAATTTTGGCAGAGTGCTATTGTGTGTACTAAAGAGGATGGGTCTCTAGAAATTAGTGCAACAATTGACACCATAAGGTACACAATCTCCTGAGCGTCATTAGGATTCACTTTCAATTAGATGAGCCACAGGAATTACAATGTTTACTAATGCTGACCTTTGTGAGGAATGGGGCCAAATAGGGTATCCTATGATGGAACTTTTACCTTGGAAAAAGTTTCTTTACACACCAATGGCGATATTTGGGTCCAACATCTTTTGCAACTGTATAAAAGCTTCTAAAGTGGTGGATGGGATCAATTTGGTAGCAATATTGCACCAACGCCCCAAAACTCCCCCATGTATTTTTACTGCTTTGATCTGTCATATCTATGTAGAGTTTATTAAATTTTTCGAAACTCATTTTTGATGGTATTATTGATGGTCCAATTGAAGAACAAGAAAAGTTTTTGTGTTTCCCGTTTTTGCAAAATAATTTTGAATAATCCAAACAGGAAAACAAACACCCTTATCTAGCTGTGAGTCCTGACAATAAAGATATTCTGGGATATGAAAAGGAGTGTTCGAGGGGCACCATGACCTTTATGCCTTATATGTTGCTTGGTGTTACTACCATATTGCAGGACAAGAGCATGCTGCTCAATCTCAATCCCATCCTTCACCACACCACCACCTTTATCCCAACTTCTTCATCTCCACCTCCACCTATTCCTCACAACACCACTCCTATTCCACACCTACATCACACCACCACCACCACCACCTGAGACTGAAACCTACACACAGATGAGTACTCATATGAGATGCACCTCTCCTGTCCACCATCATCTTCTCACCCTCAACAAGAAACAAGGCCCCAAGTCGCTAATGCCTATGGATGATTTTGCTTCACACAGTTCCCAGTTGATTTCATGATTAGATAAGCCGGATCATGGAATTGGATCTCAAACAAACCAGCTTAACCATGGGAAATGCATAGTGATGCTAGTCAAGAAGGTGAAGAAGTTGGAAGGGTTTCTAAAAAGGAGGAATTTAGTTTTGACAATTCAGAGATGAAGAAACTGAGGTCTTAAAGGAGACAAAAGTCAAGCTGATCCTCAGATTCTTCAATACAAGGAATGGTTTTCACCCCTACAACAAAGGCACATGCTTCAGGGGAGGCACAAGATGGAAGTATAAAGCCCAAACACTCTTGAAAGCAGCCAAACTCTCTCAAAGGTTGCCTCTGTTAAAGTCAAGGCACATTGACAAAGGAAGGAGGTTACACGGAGAAGAAAAGAGACTAAGGCAAGGAAGTAGTCTCAAGCTGGACTTTCAAGAAGATAAATACTGGTGCTGAAAAGATTAATACTGATGGTGAGATTTATGCTGTAGTATTGATTTAATACTGTAGTAAAGTTATACTGGTAGTATTGAACTTAATACTGTTATTGAGCAAGATAGTCTGGCTGGTGAAATAACAGGACAAAGAGAAGGGGAAAGCTCTATGCTCAGTGAAGAAACTCCAAAGAAACAAAGGAATGTAATTTTACAGATGAAGCTAGCCTTGCAGAGCAATAGATTGGATTCCTTCACAAAAAGAAAAGGATGGCTGGCTGAGCAAATACATTTTGGCTATGCTCTTTAGACAAAGGATTGCAGAGAAGAAAGAGAGTTGATAATGAGCAACGAAAAAAAGTAAAGATCAGTACAATTTGAGGCTCTGCATTTTAACAATTGAAGATTGGATTTGATTTGAGCAAAACTTTGAAGCCATGCAGTAGTTATCAAAAGCATCTTGTGGAAGTGAACTTCAAGGAGAAGATTTTGCTAAGAAAATGGTGGATCTTGTGAATCAAGAAAGTAGTTTGTTTTGCTGAAGAAGAGCTCAAAGCTAAAACAGGAAACAAAGCCCTATGACCCAATCACCGCTAAAGATTACATTGATGAACTACTTAAAGAATCAAGTGGTCATGGAAGTTTACTCAGCTGTGGAAGTTGAGCTTTGAATAAGTCATAGGAAGAGTTGACAAGCTTGTAAGACAAGTTGAGTCCTTTGCTCCATTAGTTTGAAGTTACTAAAGACAGTTTGAAAAGATTTGGTGAAGACCTTCAAACAAGAGACTCCAAAGAGACTGAAAGAGAAAAAGTTGATGACGCAAAAGATGATGAATCAATCTAAGATAGTCTGGGAAAGAGAAGAATAGATATAGAAAGATGGCACAGAAAAGGTTATGAATACAAATGTTGATGAAAATGATTCTGAAGAGTCTGATAAGGTTGATGAGCAAGAAGAGACTAACACAGGTACTGAAACTCCAATTAATCCTGTTCCTGTAGCTATGAAAACACCTAGTGTAGCTACTTATAAGATTATTAAACAAGGAGAAAAGGTGTTACAAATTGTTAGGAAGATGGAACAGATATAATATACATTATTTTGGTTGCTATGTTAATTCTATTCTATAGATGACCTTATGAGTTGTCCAGGATAGTAATGAATAGATATGGGTTGGATGGGCCTAAGGATAGTTGAGATGGGGATTATGAATGTTTATGAAATTATGTTTGAAGACTCTAAGCCACAGATTCTATATGGAGTGAGATTGGCTGAATAAGATTGTAAGGTGGAGATACGTCTGATACTAGTAGGGTACATTGTTTGAAATTAGATCTTATGGATGTTTACTTGTTGTCTGATAGAAAATATCCCTCTTTCTGCTGAGATATGTCAAACTATGTTGAAAATGAAGCTTTTGGATGGAAAGATGAATGAAGATTGCTATAGATTGTTGAAAATGATGGAAAAACAAGCATGCATTAGAAAGTAATGAAATGTGTAGGGTGAAAGACTAGGTTGGAAGTGAGACGGATAACACTTGGTGAAGGTGACTATGCACTTAACAAATACAAATGTTATCGTGTCACCATGTCTAACCACATAGACTGGCTAGTCCAGGAGCAACGGCTCTTGGTTAAAGACTCTCAAATCGTTCTATGGTTGACATACTTGCAAATAATGTTGTATGGTTTTCACCTCACCATATCTGTTTAAAGTGAAAGACGTTGGCTAGCCCTCAAGTTTATGGACTTGTGGAAAAAGGCTTGTGGAAAAACCATAATCTAGTCCATAAGATTATGGCTTTATGGTAAAGGACTTGCAAATCAATATTAGATGGTTTACAATTACCAAAAATTGTATGGTATTCAATGCAACATTGTATTTTACTGAAGCATGGCTACTCGAGCAAACGTGCTAGTGGTAAGAGTTATCAAATGTTAATAGCATGATGATTTGCTCAAAATCATTGGTTATCATGTGTACCATGTCTGACAAACCTATACATTGGCTAGTCACCTTAGAAAACGGGCTCATGGTAAGACAAACAAATCGTTTAATGGGTAGAGTAGTTTGCCAAAAAACTATTTTTTGTTGCAGTCATGATTGGAGTGCTATGAAGACTTGTTGCTGTAAGATTTGAAGACTTAAAAGAACATTATTTTGAAGACAGAAGTTCAAGACAATCGTCTAAAGCCTAAGGTGAAGATTAAGTTTTAAAGATCGAGATTGTGTTGAAGGGAACTTGAAGTTCATGAATGAAGATCATTAGGGGAGGATTGTTAGGAAAAGATTGTTAAAAGACTTAATATGTTAGGATTTAAGTTAAGTTGTTCTGTTATAGTTTGTACTGATAGTAATAGTTAGTACTGTTGTATGAAAGTTAGTCTGCGTAGAGCATGTTAAGTCTGCGAGCATTAAACTTAAGTCTGAACAGTGTACAAAGTTAATAACTGTTTGGACCAGACAGTTAAGTCTGTTTGATATCTATAGTAATAGTTATCAATTAGCGTTAATCTAGGAAGAGATAAGCATTATCTCTTAACGCGTTTAGGGTTCCTTAAGTCTATAAAAGGAACATAGAATAGTATTGTAAACATATGAGTTGATTGAGAATTTACAATCAAATAGTAATAGTAATAGCAAGTTTGATATTTGTTTTTGTGTTCATCTTGGTTAAAGATATTGATATTCCACGTCAATATTTGTATTCACAGTTATTGTCTCTCATAGTATCTTTGGATTTATTCAAAGGACTATCAGTCGTTCAAGGCTCATTGAGATCATGTTTATAAGGACCTACATAAGAGTCCTATCTCCCAGGTTGCTGTGGCCATACTGAAAAATACCAATTTCTTTAGGGCCTTCACGGCATCCTTTACTATTCCCTTAATTTACATTCAGTAATTTTGGGACACCATGCGGTATGACTCTACTACTGGGATGTACAGATGTCAATTGGATGAGCAATGGTTTGATCTTCACAAAGAAATTATCAGAGATGCACTTTAGATCACACCAACCAATGATAATGATCCATTTGTGGCTCCACCCTCAAGTGATACAGTTATCGAATATGTCAACACTCTAGGATACCCTTGTACTCTCAAGAATGTATCTGCAATGTCCGTTAATTCACTCTATCAGTCATGGAGAGCCATCTTGTCAATGATCAACATGTGCCTCACCGGTAAAACTGTTGGATATGATAGGCCAAGACATCCCGTGCTGCAGATTCTTTGGGGTATCATCCATCGATCCAACATCGATTATGCTAAGAGGATTTTGGGAAGGATTTTTTTAATCAATTCAAACATTCCTCGCTGACAAGAAGAATTTGGCGACGGCTGTACGTGGAAAGAAGAAGTCCACCCCTTTGCTTATCTCAAGCATCAGATTCACCAAATTCATTATCCATTACTTGAAAACAAAGCACAATATTCACCCAAGAACTACTTCACCTCTGCACTACTCTCATGATGAAATTATTCTGGGCACTCTCAGGTCTGTCGAAAAGGATGGTAAGGAAATATTTGGTATGGCGATACCAGATGCTCTTCTCACTGATGAAATTAAAAGAGCACCCTACTACAACGAATACCTGGAGCTGTGGCTAAGTATCAACAATATTTAGATGAAGAACGTGGTAAGGCAAAGGAAGGAGGAGTAACCGAATCTCCCAAAGATACTAAGGTTACTAAACCCAAGGAAGCTAAACAGACCAAGCCCTCAACACCTAAGGCAGCTAAAGTCACAAAACCTGCAGATGACACGGCACCCAAGCACACTTCCTCTCAACCACCCAAATCAACACCGGCGCCAACTGAACCCTCTAAGAAAGACCAAGGTAAAAAGGGTAAAGCGGTTAAGGAGACATCTGATGCACCATCTCCCACCAAATGATCTAAAGCGGGTAAGGTGACGAAGAAGCGCATGCCAAAGAGCTCTTTATAGTTGGTTGATGAGTTTGTTGATGAAGGTGTTCCAGAAAAGGAACCTGCCTTTGATGATGAAGAAGCAAATCTTCAACGGGCCCTGGAACTAAGCTTAAAAGAACTAGAAAAACAGGGACCAGCTCGTCCGGTGGTAATAAGGAAACCTGACTCTGGGAGACTTCAACCGCTTCCATAGGTACAAGGAAAGGGAAAAGAGAAAGTCATCAAAGAACAAGCCGCTCATGATCTTCTCACCCTTTAGAATACTAAAAGGAAAAGACCAACAAATCAATTTTTCTTTCAGAGGCACACTCCTATGCCTACTGAACCCGCTGGAAGTGCAGGATCCCCTTCCTTGGATGCGGAACTAGCTCTGACTGATAGTGAAACAAAATCTGATGAGGAAGTGCCTGGGATCAATGTTGGAGATCAAAATGAAGGCCAAGCTGGACCAAACTCTGGTGAACAAGATGAAGGTCGGGCTGGACCAAACCTTGGTGTACAAGATGAAGGCCATACTGGATTAAACCCTGGTGATGCTGCAGAGTCTCAACCTCAATCAAGTCATGTGGTTCATACTGGACCAAACCTTAAACACACGGACTTTGAGACCACTGATGCTTCAACTCAACAAATACCTAAGCAAATAGATGAAGAATTTACCACTACTGCTTACCCAAATGTTCAGGAGAACCTTGAACTCCCAACTGAAGATCAAGTGATTCTTAAAGAACCTGCAAGCTCCACTAGAAACCTGTATTCTCTACAGAATCTTGACAAGGAACTCAGCTTCACTAATCAGTTCTTCGTGGAGAAGCCACAGGAAGAAGAACCTGAGAAAACCAATACTAAATCAGAGGTTCAGTCAATGGTCACGGTTCCTATTCATCAGGACACCTCTTTAGTTCCACCAATGACCACTCCGGTTATTGATCCCTCAGTACCTTCTTCAGTCTCCACATCAGTTCATGCACCGCTTCCAACTTCAACAGCAACAACCACAACAGTCACAACAACAACATTTCTTCCACCACCACCACCTCAACCACAACAAAGCAGCTCTGATCTGATCTTATTACAACGCATCGGTGAGCTTGAATAACATATGGCGGATCTTATTCAACGCAACTTAGCCTTGGAGGAAAGGTTGGACCAACATGGGTCCAGGCTGTACAACTTGGAGAATCTTAATATTCCCCATAAGGTAAGCCAAGCAGTTGATGAGATAGTCACTGATGCAGTTGACTGGGCAATGCAAGGTCCACTTCGAGCTCGTTTCAGTGATATGCCTACCGTTGATATGAAGGAAATTCTCCCACAACATATGTTTAAAGACAAATCCTATGAGGCTCATAAAGATCACAAGAATTTATTTGACGCTCTGCAGAAGTCATTGGAGCGTGATTACTCAAACCAACTCCTAGCAGATCTGGAAGAAGCTCGCAGTAAGAAAAGAAAGAAACGTGTCGCTCTAAGATCCCTTTCTGGGTCTCCACCTTCATAGCCACCACCTCCACCTCCTCTAGCAGGCGCATCTGGTGCTCCAGGTACTTTAAGAGCATCAGGATCTTCTCAGTTACCCCCACCTCCTCCACCTCCATCTACTAGTACATCTAGATCTGCTTAGCAACAAGGCAGTAAGGCTCTAATTTCATCCAAGACTACAGCCTCAGCACCATAATCTATGGCTTGGACTACATCTGACACTAGATATGAGTCAGCTGACATCTTTAGGGCTCAAGAGTTATCTCCTATAGACTCTCTGATGCATGATGATTCTATTCCTGATGAGCAGGTACATTTGTCTGATGATGAAGACTCTAAGAATGATCACCTACCAAAAGCTGACTTGAGAAAAGACTGGTGGAAACCACTCCCAGCAGAAGAAAGATCTACAACTCCTGAACCGGATTGGACCATCCCTTCTTCCAATATCTCTGTTGTAGAGAACAACTAGGCTTCTGCATTGGTTTTAACTTATGAAACCCCTGCTGAGAACTAATTGCTTACAAAGAGTAGAGACATGACGACTTTCATGAACTGGTACTGCCGACAAGTGAACAAGACTGAGCTTACACAAGCAGATTTCGAAGGGCAGGCTTATGAAGTTGTTAAAGCTTTCTACCCAGATGTCATTCACCTTCAGTTCTAGATGGAGGAGTGTCACAAGATGCTCACGGATCAGGTTGACTGGATGAATCCGCAAGGAGATCAAGTCAGAATCGATGTCAACCGACCACTGCCTCTCGGTGGTCCTCCAAGTAATGTCACCATTCAAACACAATTCTTCTTCAATAAAGACTTGGAGTATTTAAGATATGGCAGTAAGGGAAGCAGTCCTGCACTATCGATTTCCAAGATGAAGGCTGCTCGTTATCCTGACTTTGGTCTTAAATTGCTGGTGCTAGAGCAAATGTGGATTGATGATGTGTGTACCTATGATATAAGTGCCAAATATGGCATCTCTTACTGGTGGTTTAGTCGACAGAAGTTCTATATTGACAGACATGATTCTTCGTCGCCTCGAAAAGAAGTCAGAACACACATGCGGATTCTTAGTGTCATCAGAATCAAATCATACTCACGATACATGTATAACTACTTGAACAAAATTATCCTTCGAAGAGCTGATTTCCAAGAACACACGATTGCTAAAAAAGATTTCAAGAACTTGTATCCCAGTGACTTTGAAGACCTGAATCTGCTCCTTCTGCAAGGTCATCTCGATCATCTTCCTGGTACAGACAAACAGATGTTATTTACTGTTGTCAAGCTATGGACTCGAAACTTAGTGATTCGACAACGGGCTAAAGACTTTCAACTCGGCATTAAAAGCTACCAGACACAGTTGAACCTCACTAAACCAGGATGGGATGCTAAAGGCTACGAGTTCAAGCATGATTATACCATCATTGAGTCTCCTCGAGCAGTAATGTTCTCGGTAGACAACAATGACCGAAAGATCATGAGGTTCAATGAGATATACAAGTTCAGTGATGGAACGTTGACACGTATTCTGGAAGCACTGGATTACAGAGTCAAGGAATTCAAGGTCAAGCGGCTCAATCCGGGTATGAATACGCAATTCTGGACTCAAAAGGACGTGACAAGGAGCAAAGAGTTCATACCGGCCATTGAAAGGCGACTGAAGACGAGAAGGATCTACCGAAACCTGGAATGCTTTATTGGTGGACGTGTTCGTGATATTGACTACAGACTTCTTCAGAGAACGAAGTGATATTGTCATTCCAATCAAAAGGTCAATATCCTGTGTAATATATTGTATACTTTGTACATTATTTAGTAATGTAGCAATAGCATGTTATGTGTCAGGGTATGATTTTTTAATGAATTTTCCATTAAATTCAAAATCCTTCAAACTCCTCATACCTGACACTAACATAATCCCTCATAAATTGAGAGGGAGGAATTATAGGTTCTAATATTGGCTTGTATTTAATCAAACCACATTTTCTCCTAAATTTTCTAACATATTTAAATCTATTGAGATCCTAAATCTCAAAGGATTTGAAATTTTTGATCAGGAGAGAGAATGTGATTTAACTATTAAATCTAATAAAAATGTGATCTATTAAGTCTCAAGTGTGCACTCCATCCTCCATGTACTAAACATTTTTGTGAATCGACGCACATGTTGAGGGGGAGCTTTTCTCCTCGGTAGATTTTATCAAATGGTTTTATGGCAAGGTGAACTGTACCAAAAGACCGACCCTATAATTACTTTATCAGAGTTATAAGGATGGTAAGGTTAGGTACTCATTTCCACGATCCAGCCAGAGCCGGAGGGATCTACCCAGGGACAATCCACTAGTTAGTGTAGAAGTCCTTAGGTATGATTACAAAAGGAGTAATATGATAATAAGGGAATAGTGCGGACTGAGATAGAGCTAGTACTAGAACATACCCAACAAGGTACTAGTAATGAAGTCTCGGTAAGCACTGAAGGGGTTGAAGAATGAAAAAGAAATGTTAAGATAAAGGGTGAAAAGAAAGCAGCCCTCCTTAAACATTAGGCAAAAACTTGGTCACTACATATGCTGTCAGAATCACATGGTTAATTGCTGACATTGAAGACAAGTATCATGGACCCAGTGATATGCTGCACAACCCCCTAGCCACTCAAGATCCCTCAAAGGATTCTTGTTTAATTTCTCATGGAGATCAATACATTTCTATAATCTCTCTCACTCTGAGTTAGACGATATTGAAAAGGTGGCAGTCTCAAAGACCTTTTTTAGGTCAGAGATCTCATCCTTTAAAGATTCATTTTCTAAATTTAATTTGGCAATCTCATTTTGAAGGGAATAGTTCAGGGCTTTGGTATTTTTAAGGTCACAAAGTTCAGACTTACATAAGGACAACTCTTGATTAAGAGAGTTGAACTTGCTGAGCAAGATTTTCCTCTGATCCTCAACATAATGAAGATCAAGATGGGTATAGTCTTAAACATGTTTCCTTTCCTCACCATCAGTCATAGAAAGAAGTCTTTGTGCCTTCTTCATGGTGATTTCAACCTACTGACCCGATCTAGCATCAGCCTTTCCAACTGATGGATCATCCTCAACGATAGCCATAAATGCCTTGACCTTAGTAACCCTTTCATCCTCAGAGGATATAGATTCTTCATCCTAGTCAAATGACTTAGCTACCAACCCTTTTTCACTTTTTCCATTTGACATGGCATCAATCTTTTTGGTAAGGATAGCTATCTCAGCTTTGATTCCTTTGTATTTCCCTTTGTAATTTTTTTGATGATTGTTAACATTTTGATTGTTTTAAGGTGTTGAGTTTGAGTGAAACTTAGGTTTGTTATATGATTTGTTTAAAGATGGATAGGAAGGTGTGGAAGTTTTGTTTGAAGGACAATCTTTCTCAAAGTGACCTAGTTTTCCACAAGCAAAGCAAGTTTCATTAGACTTATCCATGGGTTTCTTGGCTGATCCAACTCTTCCAGACCTTTTAAAGAATCTCATCTGGTTGGCTAGAAGTGCTCTGTCATGAAACTCAGCATTTAAATCAGCAAGAAATTCACTACTGCTCCTGGTGTCTTCTTCAACATCTGAGTCCCTGTCCTGCAAATAGGTGTTAGAAATCAAGGCTTTTGAGCTAGAGGCATGAATGGTAAATCTACTAGATTCTAACTCAAAGTTTTGATCAATCAGGCCTTCTTCATAGTTGTATTTACCATACAAAGTAGCCAAGCTATCATTTTTTATAGAGTTGTTTGCCCTCTGAGCTGGATTCATACTCAGCCATTTTCTTGGTAAGCTGTTAATAAACATGGCATCCACCTTAGATTGTGAAATAGAGCTACCTTTATTTTTAACATCATTTAACAAGCATTTTAGCCTTGTGAATGTTCCATTCACCTTTTCACCCTCAAGTGCTTTAAAAGCATTGAATTTAAGTCTTAAGGCTGCAATCTTGGTATCTCTTGTATCAGAGGGTCCTTTATGAGCTAAAATTAGGTCATTCCACATAGATTTATCAGTGGTACACTTAATGACAGACTTCATGACATCATCTGGGAGACAATATATTATGATATTTTTGATTCTTTTGTCTTGATTAGCAAGAAGTTTGTTGATGTGTCGGTGTGTGTAGGTAATTATATTATCAACTTTTACTATTTATATTTTGTCGACTTTACCTATTAACTAACACTAACGGGCAGTGTACCCGATCAATTATATGTTTATTGGTAAGTAGAGTGTCGATCACTAAGAGTGAGCGTTAATACTTTAATTTATTAGTATTTTAGTTATCTATGTTAGTCCTAATTAATCCTAATTAAACCTAAACTAACGCAAGGGGGGGTTCAACCTGAGAGACTAGCACGAGTAAGGAAAATAATAAAGAAGCGGTCAAGAACTTATGTAAGGAAAACGTATTATCCAGTTTAATTAAATAAAATGTAGGAATTGTTTATGTGTGCAATGATTGTATTACTTCGTTGGTGTTATATAATTCCTAAGCTACGTGGTTCTTCTCCCTAAACTCGAGGTTTGTATTACAGTTAATCCTGTCATAATTAACCTAAACCCGCATAAAGCATACACAGTCGATTATAATCTATCTAGGTGACAATAGTGAAACCTAGCTCATCGAGGCTTTACCAACTTATGCCTAATGGTTATCTATATGTTGGTAGTCTACGGTCCGAGTCCCTACCAAAGGCATAAACAAGGGCTTAAATTTGTAGTCCTATCAATCTAGCGTCACATAGATAAACTGTATGTAGTATTTATCCCAGACTCTAGTCTACGCCAAAATAACAATTAAGTTATAGCGCTTCATTTGTAATCCTAGATCCAGTTGAATGATAAATGAAAACATAATCGAAACATAAACATATATGAAGTGATAAACATAATCAACATGCAACGAAAAGGTAAACAATCAATATAAACAAACCAAACATTAATTTATCATAAACATGGCTAATACCTATAAGTATTAGCCCATAGTCATTGTATCAATACACAGTATCATAGACGAACGATTAAAGTTTTCCTATTGAATTGATGCACTTGCAGGACCTTCTAGGCACATAGCGGAGTATAATAATTACAAGAGTTTTCCTATTGAACTGATGCACTTTCAGGACCTTCTAGGCTTCTAAAATTGTCTAAGAATTATACTTGGTGGTTAAAAGCTTTTCTTGCACACTGAAACCCGAATTTTAGGTTTTTTATTTATAGGTTCTGAAATCAGGTTACGCCGTAATGGAGGGGTCCGATACAGCATATAGGGTCTTTTGGATATGACGTATTGGCTGTAGATCATGCTTCTTCAGAATGTTGACCAAAGTATCTTATATGGTGTATCTGCCGATGTGGATACTGCGTATTCTTTAAAGTCAGGCATTGGTCTTGAATTCGTCTAAGTCTTGGGATACGGAGTATTTTTCTAGAATGATACATCGTATTCATCAGATTTATTAGACTTTCTCGAACTTCTTCATTTATGCTCCAAAACGTATCTTTTTCTCTATCTTTTGCCAAATGCTCGATAATATCTAAGATTCATACAAATAAGCGATTAAGTATCAAATCTTATATAAAAAAATATAAAACGAGCAATATAAATGGGATAAATGATTCTAATAATGTGACGTTATTTGATGTCATCAAATATCCCCCTACTTGAATCCTACTTGTCCTCAAGTAGACTTTAGATTTATCTTATGAAAATGTATCCCAAACGAATGTCTAGGATTTTTTTCCTTTAAGCGTTTGTATTCAATTACTAGCGCACAACCAAACACCTCACGAAATAAGAAACGAAATCACTCAAATCACTCAACTAATCTATGTGGTAATCATTTAGTAGTTCGCTCAATTACTCGGTCGTGACGAGTATTCTATTATAAGCTTGGCAAGGATACACATCTCCACTACTAAAGCTAAGGAATAATCAGTCTAGAAAGGTAAATTTAGGTGAATATGATAACGCTTAAGGGTTGATCATTCTTTTTAATCTCTATCGATATCAATATTCCAGAAAAGGAGACAAAACCACAAATGCACGCCTAAATCCATAATTGTGACACTTGTAATTGCTCACTCCCTAACTCGAATAAGCTAAAGCATATGATTAAGTAATCTTCACCAATAGTATTACACCAACAAGGGCGACAAAACCACACATACACATTCAGATCTATGTATAAGACATATATAATTGCTCACTCCCTCATTTGAGTAAACCAAAGGTTAGAATGAAGAATGATATAGGGTAAGGATTAGGCATGGGAAATAATTATAATTGGTATAAAATAAAATAGTGAAACAAATAGATTAAGTCCAACCAATAAACAAAAACATTGCTAGCTACTTTTTCGACCACAACCTTGAAAAAGACACAAATCACTGACTAACTCACGCTTTAACACTGAAAACTCATGCTTTGTTTAGTAGACACGAATTAGACTCAAAGATGTCTTAATCATCATCCTTAACGATCCAAAAAAACAACCTAGTTGGCGTTCCCGTAACAACCAACTCCCGATCATCCATAATACAGTACAACAATAGTAGTGATATCTACCACTTGATACAAAAAATTACATAGTTGGTTAATTTTGCGACCAACTTAAAATAATATACATCAATACTTTACATCGTTGGTTTATAGCACGTACCAAAGAATATTCGATCATCTCATAAATTGTTACATGATACAAAACCACTTTTTCGGGGGGACGGGGATGATCAAACCAAAGAAGATTATACATGTTTATTTCTAGTGAGAGAAAGTAGAGAGGGGGTGAAAGAGAAACTTGTGTTTATTAGATTAGAAAGAGAAAACAAGTAATGAACTTCCACACCCCCCATGGAGAGACATGGGGGTATTTATAGCCTATACTAAAGCTAACTATACCACCTATACAATAATAGTCCTTGCGTTTAGCAGTTGGTCTATAGCTAGTCCAATTCACATGTAAGACGCCAGCTTCACTAAAAAGTGAGGCTAACATAAATAATAAAATCGGTTAAGTTTAGACGAACCGATTATCTCACAATCCTCTCCTTTTTTTCTCTCTTACACTTTTTTGTATTTTTGTATTTTTCTTTTTTTAAACAAACCAACTAGAAAATGAATAACGATGTAAATTTTCACCACTTCATGATCAAAATAAATCTGGATAATAGTTCCATAATGCTCATGACTCAGAAATAAAATAATAGTAAAAGTAGTAAACACACGAAAAATAAAGAAACTACTTTCACATTCTCATTGCATTGTGCAATTCTTGACCTAACCAAAGATAAGAAATACGCACACGAACATAGAAAATAAATACTTTTACACAAAGCAACTAGCAGCCAACAACAGACTTAATCTATAAGGTAGGCTAAGGTGTAAAGGTGTAACGAAACATTTTTTTAGTGGTGTAAGAAATGAAAGGAATGGCTTAGAAGGTTTTTTTAAGGGTATCTTACTTTAAAAATGAGAGTAAACAAGGAGTTTTATACGGGGTTAACTAACCAGTGTAGTTAATTAATAACACATAATGTTTGAAAACAAAATAGGATTTTTGGTTTAATCCTAGAAATTTACCAATCTGGACAAGTTACTCCAATTATAAAAATAATACTCATTATGGTGGTCTCGAATAGTATACCAAGCCAAGTTTTAAAGTTTACTACAATCACCGACACACTCATATGTTTGTGGAATTTTTGGGTAAAATGAGAGAAAAAGAATAGGCTTAATCCTCACAATATGGAAATAAGGGTTATGTGTGCGGGTCATGCAACTAATAATCTTACAAAAACATGCTAATTTTTTTCAAAAAAATTAAGCATAAATTAGGCATATAGCGTTCTAATTCTTCTCCCCCCCACCTGAGATATACAACGCTAACTCACTACTTTCAAGCTAAGAAAAAGGGCTTAATAAGCACTATTATTACCCCACTTGAGATATGCAACGCCCACGTTGTATAAATATAACATGAAAAACAAGAAATATAAAGAATTAGAACAAAAACTCCACTGGGATTTACTCGGTATGATCCTCCATGTAGAGTTTTATGAGCAACATTATGTGTTGAAAAAGCGTTTGAATACCAACATGACTACAACACACATAGGATACCAGATTATATGTATACCACCACTTTCTGCATTCATGTTTAGTACTTCTCTATATTAAGATAAAGAAAATCATAGCAATTGCATCTCCAAATAAACGACGGTTAGAATAAAAAACAAAAACGATAACTGTACAGGACAGTCGATACGCCGTATCCATGGTGTTGGATACGTCGTATTGAATTCTGTAAGAAAAATAAACCAATACAGGTTAGAGGTCAAATACGCCGTATTCATAATTATGAATACGCCGTATTGACAAGTACTGGGCAGACAGACTCGATACTGGACAGACAGACTCAATAGAAAAAATTGAAATTACATTCCGGGTTGTCTCCTAGCAAGCAGTTTTGTTTATTAAAAAGTCTTTAAGTTAGACTCCCTTCAGCTTTAGTCCATCCTTATAGACTAACTTAGGGTCGAAGGGGATGTCAAATGGCACATATAAATTTTTAGAATTTATTAGTACACCCACATTAAAATATTTCCAAATCATGATATTAATACTTAATTCTTTAATAAAAGTTTCAATTGTAAAAAATTTACTGATTGTATCATGACTTATCTTCCAAAGTTTATTTGACACTTGTGCATAGGTACGAACGTCTATACTTATTATATTACATAACGGTTCGATCAATATATCCCCCGAAGACTGCTTGATACCTATTTCATCTTCATCATTGTCCTTATCCAATTTTAAATCATTGACAAAAAAATGCATCATAAGAAAATAGATCTTTATCAATGCTCAAGATGTTGAATTTTTCTTATTTAAAAAAATCGTTTCTTTAAAGCTTTTCTCTAGGATATAGCATTGTATTTTTCATCATCAAGTTCGGATAATGATGTTTCATTTTTCCAATTAACTTTATCTACCTGCTGAGAACTGAATGTGGGTTCAGATGAGAACTCTAATTCTGATTTTAATGCATCATCATAAACTATAGTTGGGAACTTTATTTCAAAAAACCTGAGGTAGTTAATATCTCTAATATAGTTGATCTTACCATACTCAGTAGTTTCCAAGTTATACACTTGACCATTTCTAAGAGCTTTTTCAGTTTCATACTGAACATATTATTCCATAGTAATATCTGGGTTGTCCATTTCATAGACGAACGATTAAAGTAAAGAAAACATTACGCTAACCGAACGCGTATAGCGGAGTATAATGATTACAAGAGTTTTCCTATTGAATTGAAGCACTTGCAGGACCTTCTAGGCTTCTAAAATCGTCTAAGAATCGTACTTGGTGGTTAAAAGCTTTTCTTGCACATTGAAAACCAAATTTTAGGTTTTCTATTCATAGGCTCTGAAATCAGGTTGATACGCCGTATTGGAAGGGTTTGATACGGTGTATTAGGATTGCTTGGCGTGGGCTCCACGATTATTATATTCTAGAATATTTATAAACTGAAACTGAATACTGCATATAGGGTCTTCTGGATACGGCGTATTGGCTGTAGATCATGCTTTTTCATAATGTTGACCACAATATCTTATACGGCGTATCTGCTGATGTAGATATGACGTATTCTTCAAAGTCAGGAAATTGTCTTGAATTCGTCTATGTCTTGGGATACGGAGTATTTGTCTAGAAAGATACATCGTATTCTTCAGATTTATTAGACTTTCTTAAACTTCTTCATTTATGCTCCAAAACACGTCCTTTTCTCTATCTTTTGCCAAATGCTCAATAATATCTGAGATTTATACAAACAAGCTATTAAGTATCAAATCTTATATAAAACAATATAAAACGAGCAATATAAATAGGATAAATGATGCTAATTGATCTAGTCAATAGTATATATATAATACAGGTGAACCAACAAATCACTTTTAACAAGCGATAAACCAGCTCACAAATAAAATATAATTTCGAAAGTATCGACGTCGAAAGTAACCCCTTCTAGTCGTTTCCCGGGTCGTTTTTTGTTCCGACGAGGCGTGAATTGAACTTTGCGTTGACGTTTGTAATCAAGATTTTGAAAAGTTCAAGATTTTTGTTTGGATTCTAATTCTACTAATGAAAACGCTAAAACAACTAAAACATTTAAAAATTAATCACGAAAAAAAATGTTAAGAGGAATGTAAAACGCGACTTAAAAACCTAAAACTTCAAATTATAACCCTAGAAAAGCAAATTTAATTTTTAAGAGTCCTAAATGATAAAAGAAAATTTTAGAAAAAAGAATTATATTTTTTTGACTTTTATTTAATTTATTACGAATTAAAAACACTTTTAATCTAAATTAAATATTAAAAATACTAAACTAATTATTAAAATTCTGGAAAAATGCAGGAAAATACTTTAAGCTATAAAGAATGCAAGAAAAATAAGAAGTTTGAAAATCAGCTTATAAATAAGCTGTTAATAAGCAGATAAGCTTATAAGCTAAAACTGCTAAATGCCCTTAATAAATAAATGTTGCAAGTATAAAACGAAAAAGACCCAAGGGCATTGTGTTAGTGGAGACTGGTGTTAAATGTGTTGGTTATTTGAAAGGGAGGTCTCAGGTTCGACCCCTGAGACTTCCTTTTTGCAAAAATATTTTTTTTATTTCCTTTTTGAAAAAGTTAAACTTAATATTAGAATAAGCAACTTTAATAAAAACAACTTTTTTACAAAACTTAATAATAAGCTAGGAAAAGCACTTTAAAAATGACAGTTAGGCTTTTTAAGGTTTTGGCATAACAAGCTAAACTGTTTGGACATTTCTAACTAAATAAGCAAATGGCAAACTCAATAAGCTAAAAATAAACTAATACCTAGACCTAATGAGCACTAGGGATAGAAATTTAGCAAACAAAAATAAGCTGAAACAATCAAAAGGCAAATAAACATATTGCTTAAAAAGGGCTAAAGAGGACTTTTTAAAAGGGCTAACTCACTACTTTCAAGCTAAGACAAATGGCTTAATAAGCACTATTATTAAGCTAGAAACTCAAAACAGATAGAAATTGATAACCAATTAACACATAGAAACTAACAACAAGAAAATTGAGCAAGCTAATAAGCTAGAAAAAAGTCTCTTTTAAAAGCTATGCTGAAAATCAGCGTATCTATCAGCATATGCTGATAGAACTTTAAGACTAATATTTTTCTTGTTTAGAAAACTTTGTTAAAGACTAGGACTCAACTTAGTTGACATAACAAGCATTCTAGACTAATTTTGGACTGTAAAACAAGACTTTAAGAAGATTTTTATGAAGATTCAAACAAAAGCTGATAAACTAAATACTAAACTTAAAACTTTTGATAACTTGATCAAAACCTTTAAAGCTTGACAAAAACTGATAAAAACTAATGCATACTACTTGTTAAGACGGAACTATAGCTAAAACAAACTGGCTTAATAGCCAAAACAAGCTTAGCAGTAGTAACTAAGGTTACTGCTGCTTAACCCAAACACCCCTTTATTTTCTTAAAAATCAAAAACAGATTATAAAAGCTTGTAAAACATGAAAACAAATTTAGCATGAGCATTCTTGAGTGCAAATAAACAATTTAATAAAGGAAATAAGCACTCAATAATTAGCAATAAGAATAAGCCATTTAGACCAAAAACAAGCAGTCTAGATTAAAATCAATCCAAAGGTCATAAAAAACCAAAACATTAATATGAAAAGCATTTAGAAGACAAAATAAGCAATCTTAAGCATTTAAATAGCAGAAATAAGCAGTTCAAATAAGCAAACAGTAAATAAGCTGAAAATTGAAAATTACTTTTTATTGAATACTTGGAGTACAATGCTTGGAAGGAGAAATCACAATATTTAAAAGAGAGTAAACATAAAAATAAGCTGAAAAAAGCAGAACTAATCTACTCCTACAACTAAGATGTTTTACAATGTGTTTTCATCCCCAATTTATAGGAGGATGTCTTGTGCAATCCGTGTGAGATAAGAACAGCCTTCAATTCATTCCATATTTGATTATGGAAAGCAAATAACCTTGGCCAACCTATATAATCTTTTCTTTTGATGTTGTCCTTATCCTTTGACTCGTTTTCATGCCCAATTCGTCCAATAGGAAAGCTTAAATGTGCCACGTGGCACTGGCGTGTATCAGGAGGGTGTAGGGGTCTGTTGAACGCGTTCACATCAATGAAGGAGTGGGTTGAGGCTCGTTTAGGTCCTTCCCGCCATTTTCGGGTTTAAATTGGGAAAGATAAAGGGTTAACGGGGTTAAGGGGGTAAAGGGTTGAAAGGGTAACGGAGTTAGGTATTAGGGACTAACAGTGAAAAGTGGTAAGGACTTACTGTGTTAGTCCTTGGGGACTAACAGTGTAATAGGTTTAACAGTGGTATGGTTAAGTGGGTTAAGTCTGTTGGGTTTAGGAAATGGGCTTGTTTGGGCCGGTTTAATTAATTTTTAGTTTTGGGCTTTTATAGTATAAAAGGCTTTTGTATAAAATATTGTGGGCTGACCCGGCCCATTAAGTGGGCATGGGTTGGTCCGTAGAAGATAGGTATGCCTTCGGCTTCAGTTTTTTGCGCTTTTTCCAATCCCGTGCTCGGTTTTGTCCGTTTTGGCTTGTTTTTGTCTTTTTGTTGATATCCATTACCTGCACAGTAAATGAAACAAAACAAGCATATATTTGGTATTTTAAGTCCGTTTTTGGTCATTTAAGCTCGTTTTATTGAGAAAAAGGTATGTGTATTTAAGCACATACCAAATCCCCTCATACTAAAATATTATTCTGTCCTCACGCAATGAAATAATTATGTTTAGAAACCAAAAATTTCAACCCCCTTTTAATTAAATACCTTTAATGTAGTAGGCAAAGTGTAAAATTAAAAGGGATTAGAAAAGTTACTAGTTTTTTTTTTAAACTGCTCCCCATTTACCAATTTCTCTCTCTGTACACATTTTTTTATTTTTCATTATGTACAAAATGCTTGACTTTCATTATTGATCATAACTTTTAGGATCATTGAATAAGAAACACCTCAATCCTAGGTGCCCTAGGAAGTAAATTATCGTCCTTGATTTTTTCACTTATTCTAAAACTAGCTTAAATACGAATCATTGTTAATTACAAGTTAGGATGCTAACGCTACTCATATTCGTAATTTGTGTAAAACTTCTCCTCCCAACAGATATAATATATTAAGGTGTGTGTGCTCAGTTTGAATTTTGACCATCCAACCCACGTTTTTAGATAGTTATAACCTTTCCAAGTTTCACGTTCCACTTTTAGTTATATGAATTCAAAGGTAAGCATATTCCCATGTAGTTTTTTTTTTCGGCACATCCCAAACTCGTCGGCTAAGGGACCGGGCTTGGACACCCCACGGAGAATATATTTGTCGAGACTCTCGACTTTTGAACTTTATTTTCCGTAAAACTTAGTAAGTTTATAACTCAAAGCAAGCTAATTTCTCCAAAATTAAGACATTGTAGGTAAGTTAATTCCTTTAGAGTGACTTTCTTCTCGGAACCTCCCGACCTTATCGGTCAAGTGCCCAGGCTTTTGACACCTCACAGAGAATACTGATCATAATTAACAGACGTCTGGTTTCAAAGTTTTGTAAGGATTAACAAGTTTAAGTTCAAATGAATGTTTAAATTTTAGAAAAAGACATTTTCCCTTTATTTATTAAGCAACATAGACTAGCAACATTATTATATTTTTCACATCATTTTCATTTTTTTTCATCATATATTTTTTTTTCCTCTTTTTTTTGCAACATTTATATTTACACCGTATAAAGGGAAAATTTCTTTTTAGAAAATTAAAACATATTTTTGATCAAAAACTCTTATTTATCAATTCATCGATAAAGCTTTTTACTCTAAAAATGTTGATCTTAACGGACTTTTAAGAGTGATAAAACTCTAACTTGTCTTTCAAAAAGAGCACGTATTATTAGTCATTTTAGAAGCTACTGGGAGAAAAGGCCACAAATTACACTTATGAGCTTTTAAGATTTCCAACTAATCCTTGCTTAGCATTCCAACTTATATTTAACTCTATCATTTCTCGTTCTTCGCAAATTTAAAATCTTTAATAAAAAGATCCGCGAATGCTTAGCCAAATAAAATTAAGCTTTGCATATTTAAAGTCATTTATGGAAACTTGCAAAATCTTGGCCTTTTGAGCTAGAATTCGCATTTTAAAGCTTCTTGTATAAAAGACTAGCAAAAGCTTATACATTTATAAAGGTTAAGGGAGTAAGCTAGAGCTCAACATGCTCGGTCAAGTCAAAAATTATTCTTATTCTCACCAGCGGAAAGTCAACATTTGTGATAAACACTTATTTTATTTTTGCAAAAAAATTTAAATTTTGGCCTAAAATCATATTTTTTTGTATTTTCTTGGTAAAACGGGGTTATGTGAAAGACATAGACAAATGCAAGTGAGATCAAATTGATAGATCCCCCTCTCATACTAGAACGATACATTATCCTCAATGTGGTGGTTGCCACCCCCTCATACTAATTACAATGTATATTCCTAATATAAAAGGGAATCTCACGTAAATCTAAAACCGTTTATTAATTATGCCAAAGATTAAACGTTAGTCAATAAGATCAAGGATATAGGATTCCCAAAATAAGCATGCAAAGGGATGAAGATCGAGTGAAACCACGAGCACGAGAGTCTTCATAATCTGAGGAATCCTGTCAATCATCACAGACAACAAAAACACGAGATTGGAAGAGGCGAGCCTCCTCACGTCACATTTATTAAAAAATAGAAAGAAGACAAAAACACGGGTTGCCTCCCGAGAAGCGCTTTATTTTTGTTAACCGAGTCACGAGCCTGACTCGATCCTCCATACTTGATTTGGTCAAGG